>APFE030106484.1:0-27118 GCA_000404065.3 Pinus taeda | reverse complement strand
TTATCAACCCAGTCGTTCGTAACAAACTTGGAAGCGACGGTGTTGTATGCACAAGCACTAGCTCTTGTTGCAGCTGTCACTTGGTCAGCTGGCACAAGTCTGCTAGGAGCTTAAGCCAACTTCTATGGGCTCTTAGAAGAAGCTTTGTAATTGATGGATGAAAGATAACTCAAAGAAAGCTAATATATTTGCGAAAAGAGATTGAAAATCTGGAGAAAAGCGCAAACCCTATCAAACCCTAATTCTACCAGCTAGTCCTACTGACGCAAGGATGAGCATACAAACTACTGAAAGAGATGCCATTACTTCTATGAAGGTAAAATACATGTGATTAGATTACCTCTGTCCTAAGAAAACACCTTTTTGTAATTTTGATTAAGTTGTCAGTTTTATCATGCATATGCTTTCACTGTTCTTGATTGTGCAGGGGTGGATCAAGGAGGAGGAATGCTTGGAAAAGGTTGGGAAGGTTCATAGAGGGTCTAAGGAGTCCCTAGTACCCTTCCAAAGAGTTTCACAAAGTTTGGCTATCAAGAAACCTCATTTTTGAGCTTCTACAGGAGGTCTGCAAGGATTCTACATTATGTTCAGAGATTTCTACAGGATGTTTAAAAAGTGGATTTTAGAGGATGGGTGAGTGAGGGAAGGTGCATGGATGGATAAGGAGGTAGGATAGGGGCCTGCAGTAGCCCAGAAACTTGTAGGTGGAGTGGTGAGAAGGTGTAGAAGGCTGACTTGGCTTGAAGGAGGCTAAGGCAATGATTGAGCAAGAAGGTAGGGTTACGTGGAAAAAGGACAGATGGGAGATGAGGAACCCAGCTAGGAGATGGAATAGGTGGCTCAGATGATGTTTAGGTGGATGAAAGAGTGTTGGAGATGCCCTGCATGGTGTACATTCAACCGAATCAACAAAGTCTTTCAAATGATCAAAGTCCTAGCTAATCTAATCTAACTATCAATAACATGAATGAACAATAGCTTTGTTGGAAAGAAAACTGTGTACATCAACTGTGCAAAGAAACATTTCAGAGATCTAAACCCATAACTAATTTTTGCAAAGGAAAACAGTACACTAAGGATTGCATGGTCAAGCAAAATAGTGTTTTTGTTGGGGCAGCACTGTTTCTTCAATTCCAGCCCCTGATCCAATAGGGATGAGGTGAAACCGAGAGTCTGGTTGTCCCTTTTCTTTGGATCTTTTTCTCTTATTATCTCACCAAAACACCTGAAGCAATTCTATTCATAAACAATGATCTATTCTAGCAACAGAACTAAATCTGCCTAACAGAAATATGTTTCAAATGCATAAAGGGAAACAGTGATGCATAAAGGAAAAGTAACAGTACATAATGGAAGCCCTAGGCTCTCAGGTTGGGCCCAACCCTGAGAGCTATGGCTCCTATACAAAACTCAGAGTTGATATAAAATCAGACTGCTTCTCATTATCAAAAAATAGTCATAAGATTTATGCCAAAAATGGCTACAAGAGAACAGAGTGAAGCTAGCAGCACTGTGGTGCGAAATATGCAATGGTTTCAAAATCCCCTTACGAAGGCTGAGGCCTCAACATTTATACATCACGAGGGCCCTAGCTGGCCTCCTCAATATGTGGAACTCGGCTGTCCAAATTGTGAGTTAGGCAGTCCCTTCCAAAATCTGTTTGCCTGCCTTCTAGATTCGGTTTTGGTGGTATTTGGAGCTCACAATTGGGGGTGAAGATCCCGAGGAAGGGTTATTTAATGCAATATACAACCCCCCTATGAATCCCCACCTTAGGCTTTGCTGTCTTTGAGCCCATGGTTGCTCGGGTTTGCTCCAACATGTGTCAAAAAACCTGGAATGAGCACGTTTTAGCCACCTAGGAAGAGTGACTACCGTTATTCGTACAAATGACATAAACATACTAAAAATAATGCATAAGCTATGGAAAATGAAGGATTGAACAAGGATAATTAGGCAAAATGAGCCCAACAAGTTACCAATTTTGGGGCTCATCACTAACCAGTGTCACTTTCTTTATATTGTCATGTATAGCTCCTTGCGCTTCCCATACAACCCTTGCCACGAACTAGAATTGATCCGGATTCTCATTTCCCAAACCTTTGAGCACATGGAACTTCATTGTGATTGCCATATTGAATCGTGGTGGTGGTGGAGGTGGTACGGGTGAGGATGGAGGTGATGGTGGTGAAGCTGGTGGCGGTGTGGGTGGAGGTGGTATTTGTGGAATTCTTTGCCTTATCATATGGATTGCAATTTGTGGTAAGACCTTCGTGAGCTCTTCGTCGTCCCCTCATGGAGGCGAAATCAAGGGGCTAGTTTTTGGTCCCTTATTTCCTTCATTCTTGTAAGCTTTACCACTTTGCATAGACCTAAACATCAAGGTAACTATGTAACCCTCTTTTCACAAATAGCATTTTAATCCAAGTATTCAAAAACTTTACGTCCTTACCTCGCGGTCCTTTGAGAAAGCATGGCGCTGCCTCGTTATAGCTCACTGAGGTGTCAACCGCGAACTCATTAATGAATCCTCCTATAATATGGTCGAGCCAATGATCAATAGCGTGCACGATCTTATCCTCCAATGCCTCCAACCTTCTCACTAACTGTTGGGTCCACACAATAGGATCTTCAAGTTTCCACCTTCCTTGGCTATATGCTAGCTTCGTGATCCACTCGTATAGCTTAGTAGGGAAGGACGTGAAGAAAATTTCTTGGATCTCCATGTACAGGTAGCAGTCTAACCACTCTTCTTTTGACAGTCGTGGATTCCTGTTCTCTTGCACTATGAACTCATGAATTCTTCTGTTCAACCAGCCTTCAATTTCCTTCTTAGTTGGATTCCAATGATACGACATCAAACATCTCTATGCAGATTCCAGTCATGGCAACAGAACCATTTGTTCGCTTATGGGGGCTTGACCTAGGTTTGGAGTTATTTAGCCAAACAAGTCCCTACACTACTGGCTCTTTCAGCATTAGCCCATGGAGCCCGGACTGAAGTCTCACCTGAAGCAGTATGGACGGATGCGAGAACCAAGCTTCCGCACCCTTGAGATGTTTGAGATGTCGATTTAGTCCAACTAGATCTGTCTTCATGAAGGTCATTTCACCCACTTGTTCCAACCTTCAATACCTTCGCGATTTGTTATAATTGTCTTTTGCACAGCACTAACCAAGGGCTGAGATGCTTTCGCATTGCTAGGGTAGCGAACTTCACTATTTCCCCAAACTACATTGTTTATCTTACTTATCTTCTTAGCATATCTTAGTTAACTTCGTCTAAATAGATATTCTATCTTGCATCACTTAATTAATACAATTATACACATTTGTGCATCTTATAAGTATTAGAAGTGAATTTCATACGCAAGATAATAGATGCATAAAACAGGAAATAAATATACAGAAATTATAGGAAACCTCTCTTTATTAATACTTCCACTGTCACAGACTTGACTCACCCTGCGCAATCAGTTGTGGACTACTAGGCCTCTGTGCACTCGGGTGCAAAGTCTTCTCCTACTCTACGAACCAAAAACTAGATTTTACTCCACAAATCTATCTCGCATACATCATATGTTCATCTTTCCTTATTAATTTATTTCTCCCTTAAGTACTTAGAGCGTCGCTTTATTTATACAATCCCATGGTCCACGTTATATAATCCCATGGTCCGTGGACCATGGGGTAGATCTCTATAGCCAACATTAAAATAACAAAACTAAGGACGGATAACCCTATGACTCTTTTACAAACTACATGCTTCGCGCCCACAAAATGCAGATTATTTACATCAGAATTAGAATCTTTGGTCAAAATCTGGGCTCTAAGCCCCAAAACTTCCCTGGGGGGATCCCGTGCCCAGTAGGAATCCTCCACCTCAAGCGAAGAAAATCAAGGAATAAAGGATGGTCATATACATGTGCTAGGGTTTCTAATTTAGGACTGAGAAGTTGTAGGCCTAAAGTAGAGGAAAGGAAGCCAAGATCTGAAAAGAAGTTGAAGTAGAAGGAAAGAGCAGGAAGTTGACTATTATCGACTCAAGATGGGGAGATAAGAAGCTAGATGTCTTGGTCTTGGAGAGGTCAAATATCTTTTTCTCTTGGTCTTTGTATTCATCAATTTGAATCTATATAAGAAGAAGAATTTGTTCAGGTTTTCCTCTGAAAGAGTCAGAGGTTTTGGTCCTAGATGATATCCCATATTGTGTGTCTCTCGTCTCTATATAGTCTATGAATTGGTGGTTCTTTGATGAATAAGAACACTAATAACCTAATTAAAATAAGATCATAATCTAAATAACTAAAAATCACTCCCAAGAAGTTAATAATAAAATAGAAATCACTTAATCTCTATGCCCTAAATTTATAAACATGGTATTAGAGCTAAGGTGACTAAGTCAAGGAAGGGAATCTTATCACTATACACTCAATGATCAAACCTCATGGAAGGCATTAAAGCAAAGATCATATTGAAGTCAAAGGAAGAATCATAACCCTAGATAAAAGAAGTCTATAAAGAAGTATTAGAATCATCATCCAAAAGAAGGCCAACATCTACTCAACTTAAGGTGTTTTGAAGACTATTCATGCAAAGGAAGCTAGATCAAAATGTAGTGTCATCACACTCTCTATGGGATCAAGGATAATTCTTGGAGAAAACTAACTTCATCAAGGAGAAGTTTTCTATCCTCTATATCATCATCGACATCAAGGAAGCACCCAAAAGAAGGATCATCCTTTCAAGAAAGTATATTTATGTCCACATCTGAATCTGTCAAAATGTGTTTTTGCAACGAAAGCAACAAATTGGTTGGGTCTTCAAACTTTTTTTGCATGGAAAAAAATGACAAATTTGAGTCTCATTAGAAATGAGATTATGGAACATGTGAAAGGTTGTATCGCTAAACTAGGAAAGGAATATGCTCAAGCTCGAACACAAGGCTTTTTTGGATTTGAGACTCTTAAATTTACCATAGCTTTCTATTTTCTTCTCCTTTCTGAAAGGTGTCCATGGTAGCATTATTTGGCAGACATCTGAACTGGGTGTGATGTCATGCACCTTCTTTTGTCAGCATAAATATTTAACTTTCTCCGTAACTCTGAAAAGAAGGTCAACCCAATAAACTTGATCTAGTTTTTTGTTCTGTACATCTAGATCTTTCATAATGAGGTCTCCTAGATTGCCCGGTAATTTTGACAAAAATGAAATTTTTTGAGCCACATCATTTGAGAGATTAGCTTTAAAAAATTTAGCCATAAAATCTTTACCGAATTGGTCAAGGTATTTCAGATCTTTTAGTTCCATTCTACTAAGATTTGTTATTATTTGCTTTCTCTCATCAACTGGTTCTGGCCCGAACTGTGTTTTTAATAGTAATTCGAATGTAGACAGTCTAGCTTCCATAGCGACTCTTCTTTCTGCTTCGGATGGTCCCATCCACCAATTATAGACTATAGCGGTCATGTGTTTTTCTGCTAGGACCATGATGGATACATTATCCAATTTTGTTGTGACCTGCATCTGATATAGAGCACCTATCCAGATCCGAATTGATTCTCGACGATTCGAAGAATTATCTAGATCTAAGATATAGCCACTTGTATTAGCAGCATACAAGTCTTCTTCAACACGAGGGTATTTACTGACTTCTTTCAAAATGTGTGCCTTATTCTGATTATTTATAGATGGCAGGATGAAAGAAGGGAATGTAGAGGCAGCTTGTTCAAGGGTCGTGACTTCTTTCTTTGACTCAAAAGGTTTATCTGTTTTATATATCTCTCTTTCATTGTTTAGCTTTCTAGTGTCTTTAGAAGTACCCTCTTCTGCACTGGTTGTAGTTACTGCTTCTTCTTCTTCCTCTAGATCCCAATAATTGGGTGCACTCATATCTATGTGAAACTTTGGAATTTCTTTGGGCTTCTTCTTATGTCTCCTTCTTCTTCTTTCTTATTTTTCTAGCTTCTCTGATTGTTGCTCATCATAGAGCAATTTCAGATTTACATTTATCAAATCAGTTTGTTTGCCTAGCTCATCTAGAACATCTTCTGCGTGTACACACCAAGTGGTTAGATAGTTTCCTATCTGGTATACTTGGTTGATGTCATTTGGATTCTGTGAATTCTGTTATAGTAATGGGGCACGATCAGCTCTTGTTGGTGGCTGTCTGGTATTAGATGAAGAAGTACTAAAATTTGTTTTAGGTGGCCACTTTCCTCCTTTTACGAATCTACGATTTGCAAACAAAAATTCCTCTACAGGTGGAGTAGTATTCACATATGTTCTAAACATTTTATTTACAAAAAAGAATGGTTTTTCTTCTGGTATATACAATTGGTTTGTGGACAGTGGTCTACTGGTGGAAGAACTAGCTTCTTCTAGTAAAGGCATATGAGGATAAAAAGGCCTTCTTTCACTGACAGGAGGTTGTTCATTTTCTGAGATTGCTGGTAATACATGTTTTTCTGGCATAACTATTGGTCATGGTATTTTTGGTCTGTTTGGGATCATTCTAACACAATCATCTGACATAGACATTCTTTTTGGCATGCTATTTGAACTATCTACAGCTGCCAAAGACTTATATTGGATATACCAGTCATTAGGCAAATATTTTTTCTCATAATCAACACCTTCTACTTGTGCATTGCTTACTCCTACAACAACACAATCTTTTAACACTGGCTGTCTTAATTTAGGATGTACAATATTTGTTAATTGGAAAGAGGTTTGGACTATCACAGATAAATATTCACTGTCTTCTACCATTTCAAGACCTTGTACTCCAATCAAGGCTTTCCAACAATCTTTAAGGTGGATATCAGACAAACTAATAGCATAATGTGGATAGATAGTGCCATGTTGACATCCTGAGGATAGATTTCCAAGTATCGTTCCTATTCGGGCATGTTCATATAAATTGTGCCTGGTATCAAAAAGTTCAGCTATACAGGGAGTGTTAAGGCCATGACGGAATAATGGTGCTAGTCCAATTCTAATTCCCACAAAGTGCAAATAGAAGAATCTATTTTCAGCAACATATTTTCTAAACTTTCTGACTGAAGCAACTTTTATTTACGTAGCACTTGTAAAACAATATGCTTTTCAAAGGCTACCTAGCTAACTTCAAACTCTATCTATAGAATGTATTACGTCCAAGGAATGGGGTGTGTCTCTAATACCAAAACTGAGTGCGAAATAGAGCAAGCAAAAACAGCAGCAAGACCAGAAGCAATAGCCATCAATGCCATCAATGCCATAAATTATAAGCCCCTCAATGCCATCACTCAAAGTTTTAACTATCCATTGCGAAGACTAGAGACCATAATGCAGAAAATACATCATAACAAGGCATTCAGTAAATTTGACATGAAGTCTAGATATTATCAGATTCAGATACAGCCAGAAGGTTGGCATAAAACTGCTTTTATTTGTCCAGCCGGATTTTACCAATGGAAGGTTGTCCCCTTTGGTTTAAAAAACTCCCCTGCATTCTTCTAGAGAAGAATGGATTTTATTTTTGCTAATTAAGATTTTGTTGTTACATATATTGATGACATCCTCATTCACAGTCTAGATGTAAAATCCCATTTAGAGCATCTAGAAATTTTTCTAAAAGAAGTTCAACAGCATGGTATAGTTTTGTCAGATAGAAAAATGTCTTTATTTCGAGACAGTATAGACCACAATTCAAATCCAACCACATGTATTAACCAAATTGACACAATTTCCAGATGAACTGAAGGATACGAAAACAATTTAAAGGTTCTTAGGAGTCATGAATTATCTTCACAAGTACATCCCCAATTTGACAGAGAAAACAACGCCGATCAGGAAACATCTCAAGTAAGGATGGTCACAAGAAGCAATAGCAGCAGTTAAACAATTGAAAATAGAATGCCAACAACTTCCAAAACTAAAGCCACTAGGTGATGGTTTGCTTATACTCCAAACTGATGCTTCTCTATATTTTTGGGCATCCGTTCTTTTAGAACGAGGGGAGAAAGGTGAAGAAAAACTCTGTGCTTATGCTTTAGGTGAGTTTACACCTAGCCAAAAGAATTACTTCATAGAAGAAAAAGAAGCATTGGCCATATTCAATGGGATACAATGATTTGAATTATATCTGACTCCCGTGAAATTTTTAATATGCACAAACTCCAAGAATTTTAAATATTTCCTATCTGCCAAAATATCAAGATAGATTGCAAAGGGAAGAATTATTGCTTAGCAAATTTGTTCCAACAGTTTGATTTTGAAGTTCAGTGGATCCCAGGTAATTCAAATTTTCTAACAAATTCATTAACCAGGGATATGAATAAAGCATTCATGACTTGTACAGGTTCGTCTTTTACCATTCCAAGTAAAGGTCCACAGGATGATAATTTTTCTGCATTTGATGATAGATTCAGGATATTTGAATGACATGCAAGCCACCTTGCAGAGGAAATAAAAAAGGTTGTAGGAATGAGAATGAGAAGAAATACTTCCATACGAAAATGCCAAGCATTGCAATCCAAGAATATAGGTACTTCTCTGGGCCTAGACGATACACTGGTAAAGGTATATCCTTTGCCTAATATGAAGGTAAAAATATTTTTTAGAAGTCTATCAGATCTATGTCGAGTGAATATACTGAAAAAATGGTCTGGATCCTCAAGGTTTTAAATTTCTATCAACTTATTGGAGGGATTGATTTTTCTCTCACCATTTTCATAGAAGCAAAAATTTTATATCTTCAAGAAATTCCTATCAAGCCTAAATTAGGAAAATATATTTTATCTCTAAAAATTCCATATATTTTTGAGGAGTTAGAAGCCAATTTTCTGCAAAGGATTGCTGAGAACTATGCAACAAATGACACTTTTCCTTAGTATGAGATATTTGAAGGATTTCCTGATTAGGAGTTAAAAGACGATTTATGCAGGAAGAAGCCAACCACAAGATTATCCCAGTGCATTCAAAGGACACTGCAATATCTCAGAACCTTCTCCTCACCTTGGGATTATCGTAGGCTTAGGTTAAGAGAAAGCATTGATCCTAATCCTTTTGCACAGGTTTTTAGTCATGAGAGGATAGGAGAAATAGAAACTAGCAACAATGAAGAAGTGATTAAGCAACATGCTGGTTGGTTCCATGAATTTGGAAATCTAAAATTGATAGAAAAATTACAGATTCTGCAAAAGATGGATGATTTACAAGGAGAACCCAAAATAATAAAGTTCATAATTAATCGAAAGGCTTTGGTAACCTTAAGTGTTATTTCACCTAATTGGAATAACAATGTAATCCATATCATTAGTATAATGATCTCAAAAAGAATCTGTAGATCGATGATTTTTTAATTAGGTTGGCAGCATAAAGATTTTATGTGCAATAATTGCAGAGCATGGGTTCAACATGCCATTGAAAGCTCCACCAATATGTTTCAAATTTTTAAATGGGAACTTTTAAACAACATCGAATTAGTAGTACAAAGGTCACCCACAGTAAGAAATGTTTTTAAAGATTCTTTTCTAGATATCGAGATCAACACTTTCCCTTTACTTAACAAGTGGAAAAAACAAGAAGCCATGTACACGCCTCAACAACAGGGCCTCCATAGGATAAAGAAAAATATGGAAAAGGGAGAATCTTCAAAAGAAACATCCAAGAAGAAAATAATTTTAGATGAAGATGCTAAAGGAAAAGCAACATATTTTCTAAATTTTCTAATTTCATCTTCAGAAAACAAATTTAGACCTACAATTTTTACAGATGGACCTTTGATTATTATCTTGAGCTCAAATTCTTTAAGATAGACCTTCCTAGTTAATTTGAATAACATCGAGACTGGATAAATTTCTTTAGAATTTAATGCAGGAGAGTTCCATCTTTCCAGGTCTTCTACCTTCTCATGTTCTACAAAGTCAAATTCAAGAGATCTACTATCTACTTCAGATACAAGTCTTCTCTGAATATTTGAAAAGGATCTTAAGAAATTGGACATGTTGAACTCTTACAATCTATTCCAAAGATTGACTGAAGCAACTTTTATTTACTTAGCACTTGTAAAACAAGATGCTTTTCAAAGGCTACCTAGCTAACTTCAGACTTTGTCTATAGAATGTATTACATCCAAGGAACGGGGTAAGGCTCTAATACCAAAGCTGAGTGCAAAACAGAGCAAGAAAAAACAGCAGCAAGACGAGAAGCAATAGCAATAAGATAAAGCCTTGGTGTTCAAACTTACTTTTGATTAAATTTGAAGTTTTCTAAACAACAGATCTGATGTAGGTAACTTTTCCTCAACTGAACATGCGTGTGGAAATACGACCTCTCTCCATGGGTCTTCAACGCAATTGCCTTACAGTTCAAAGTTCTTTTGGACTTCAGAAACTGTGCTCAGACAGGCGGCCCAGTAGACCTTGATATTAATAAAAACAAGCAGAATACATAAAGCTTAAGCAAAACAGAGCAAGCAAAAACAAGAAAAAGACGAGAAACAATAGCGATAAGATAAAGCCTTGGTGTTCGAACTTACTTCTCATTAAATTCGAAGTTTTCTAAATAGCAGATCAACTGAGTGCAAAATAGAGAAAGCAAAAATAGCAGCAAGATGAGAAGCAATAGCGATAACATAAATCCTTGGTGTTTGAACTTACTTCTGATTAAATTCAAAGTTTTCTAAACAGTAGATCGGAGGTAGGTAACTTTTCCTCAACCGAACATGCACGCGGAAATACAACCTCTCTCCACGGGTCTTCAACACAATTGCCTTATAGTTCTAAGTTCTTTTGGACTTCAGAAACTGTCCTCAGATAGGTGGCTCAGTAGGCTTCGATATTAACGAAAGCAAGGAGAATACATAAAGCTTAATACAATATGAGATCTCAAAGTTCTCTGTCAAGCGATCCTCTTGAAATTTTGCAAACCCTTTCTTATATAGACTTCCTAACTTCTACTGTTCAAAGATAAAATGACAAAACAAAAATAATTAAGTGTCCTATCAGCATATTTTCCGCCGATGGTGTCTACTCAACTTTTCTGGTACAAAAGATTCTATCCTATCCTACCATGGTCCCATGGGACTCCTATCAGAATCATAGCCAATATCATGATCGTAAGAATCATGTGTTGGATCGTACTCATCGAGTATCTTCTGGTAGTGCGTTCCATCAGCCTGTTGTATTCTTCATCGATATCTGCTGCTGGGTCCTGGGCATCTGTCAACTTGTCCTGTAAAGTGGATTTTGTTTCTTTTCCTTTGGCATCTTCATCTAAAATTATTGTCTTCTTAGATGTTGATTTTTAATATTCTCCCTTTTCTGTATTTGTCTTTATCCTGTGGAGGCCTTGTTGTTGAGGCGTGTACATGGCTTCTTGTTTTTCCCACTTGTTAAGAAAAGGAAAAGTGTTGATCTCGATATCTAGAAAAGAATCTTTAAAAACATTTCTTACTGTGGGTGACCTTTGTACTACTAATTCGATGTCTTTTAAAAGTTCCCATTTAAAAATTTGAAACATATTGGTGGATCTTTCTATGCCATGTTGAACCAATGCTCTACAATTATTACTCATAAAACCTTTATGCTGCCATCCTAATTCGAAAATCATCGATGTATAGATTCTTTTTGAGATCATTAGAGTAATTATATGGATTACATTATTATTCCAATTAGGTGAAATAACGCTTAAGGTTACCAAAGCCTTTTGATTAATTATGAACTTTATTACTTTGGGTTCTCCTTGTAAATCATCCATCTTTTGCAGAATCTGTAATTTTTCTGTCAATTTTAGATTTCCAAATTCATTGAACCAACCAGCATGCTGCTTAATCATTTCTTTATTGTTGCTAGTTTATATTTCTCCTATCCTCTCATGACTGAAAACCTGTGCAAAAGGATTAGGATCAATGCTTTCTCTTAACCTGAGACTGTGATAATCCCAAGGTGAGGAGAAGGTTCTGAGATATTGTAGTGTCCTTTGAATGCACTGGGATATTCTTGTGGTCGGATTCTTTCCGCATAAAGAATCTTTTAACTCCCAATCAGAAAATCCTTCAAATATCTCTTACTGAGGAAAATTGTCGTTTGTTGCATAGTTCTCATCAATCCTTTGCAGAAAAGAGGCTTCTAACTCCTCAAAAATATCTTGAATTTTTAGAGATAAAATATATTTTCGTAATTCAGGCTTGATAGGAATTTCTTCAAGATCTAAAATTTTTGCTCCTGTGAAAATGGTGAGAGAAAAATTAATCCCTCCAATAAGTTGATAGAAAATTAAAACCTTGAGGGTCCAGATCATTTTTTCAGTATATTCACTCGACCATAGATCTGATAGATTTTTATGTTCATATTAGGCAAAGGATATACCTTTACCAACGTATCGTCTAGGCCCAGAGAAGTACCTATATTATTGGATTTCCATGCTTGGCATTTTCATATCCAAGTATTTCTTCTGAGTCTCATTCCTACATCCTTTTTTATTTCCTCTGTAAGGTGGCTTCCATGTCCTTCAAATAGCTTGAATCTATCAACAAATGTAAAAAAACTATCGTCCTGTGGACCTTTACCTGGAATGGTAAAACACAAACCTGTACAATTCATGAATGCTTTATTCATATCCCTGGTTAACTAATCTGTTAGAAAATTTGAATTACCTGGTATCCACTCAACTTCAAAATCAAACTGTTGGAACCAAATCTGCCAAGCAAGAATTCTTCCCTTTGCAATCCATCTTGATATTTTGGTAGATAGAAAATATTTAAAATTCTTGGAGTCTGTGCGTATTAAAAATTTCACGGGAGTCAGATGTAATTCAAATCGTTGTATCCCATTGAATATGGCTAATGTTTCTTTTTCTGCTATGAATTAATTCTTTTGGATAGCTGTAAACTCACCCGAAGCATAAGCACAGAGTTTTTCTTCACCTTTCTCCCTTCATTCTCAAAGAACGGCTACCCAAAAATCTAGAGAAGCATCAGTTTGGAGTATAAGTAAACCATCACCTGGTGGCTGGAGTTTTGGCAGTTGTTGGCATTCTGTTTTCAATTGTTTAACTGCTATTGTTGCTTCTTGTGAGCATCCTTCTTTGAGATGTTTCCTGATCGGTGTCGTTTTCTCTATCAAATTGGGGATGTACTTGTGAAGATAATTCAAAACTCCTAAGAACCTTTGAATTGATTTGGTATCCTTCAGTTCATATGGAAACTGTGTCAATTTCGTTAATACATGTGGTTGCATTTGAATTGTACCATTGACTACATTGATTCCCAGAAAATCTATACTGTCTTGAAATAAAGACATTTTTCTTTCTGAAAAAACTTTACCATGCTCCTAAACTTCTTTTAGAAAGATTTCTAGATGATCTAAATGGGTTTTTACATCTGGACTGTGAATGAGGATGTCGTCAATATATGTAACAATAAAATCATACTTAGCAAAAATAAAATCCATTCTTCTCTGGAAGAATTCAAGGGAGTTTTTTAAACCGAAGGGGACAACCTTCCATTGGTAAAATCCAGCTCGACAGATAAAAGTAGTTTTATGTCAGTCTTTTGGCTGTATCTGAATCTGATAATATCCGGACTTCATGTCAAATTTACTAAATACCTTACTGTGTTGTATTTTTTGCATTATGGTCTCTGTTCTTGGTAATGGATAGTTAAAACTTTGAGTGATGGCAGTGAGGGGTTTATAATTTATCACCATTCTGGGTTTTCCCCTAACTAACTCATAATGATTCCTTACCATAAATGCTGAGCAAGCATAATGAGACTCGCTTGGCTCAATGAGTTGCATCTATAGTAATTCTTTAATTTGTCTTTTTATTTCTTGCTCATCTGAGGGAGTACAAGGAATTAATTTTCCTTTGACTCCGTTATCATGCAAAGTTACAATTTCTTGCATCGGACTTTCTATTTCCCAAAACTGTTGTGGGTTTTCTGAGCATATTTTTAGAAGTCTCTTTTGGATCTCATCTTGTTCTGTAGACCAATTGGGATCTATGCATGCCAATTGTTTTGTTTTAGATTATGCTCTTGCTTCATAAATCTGCAAGACTTCCTGCCAATCGTCAGAATCTTTCATTGGCTTTCTGGCTCCTACTCTTTTCTGGCTATTTTCATGTCTTGCTTCTGAGTTTGCAATAAACAACCTAGGTACAGAAATAACTTTCTTTTTCAAATTGATAATCAGCTTACCTTGGCTGATTGTTATTGGAAGCATAGAACTTAAGAATGACATTCCCAACATTAAACTAGTCGAGGGATCAAAATGTTGTATTGTAGAGATCTTAACAATACTCCACCCAAATTTCAATGAAATATTATCTACATAATGAGTTAATCTCACAGATCCTCCAATGGTTTCTGAAACCAATATATTTTGTAAGGGTTTCCAGAGAGATTTGAACAAAGATGGTCTAGCCAAATTATTCGATCCATCGGTGTCTATGAATGCATCTACAAATATCCATTCATTTTTCACTTTGACTTGAACCGGGATATAAATAAGGCTCTTTTTCAACAAAGTATTCTCTTCTATTCTAGTAATCTCTAGTTGTGGAAGACTGGTTGAGGCTGTTGTTCTTTTCTGAAATGGACAAAAAGCATTTACTTCTGGAAAAGGTAAAATAGGTTGTTTACCTTTTCGTAGTAATGGCTCTGACTGTTTTGACCGTGAAGTTCCAGCTTCATCTTCTGAATCATCTGATGTTTCACTAGTGATTTCAGTGTCACTTTCTTCTTCACTATAATGGAGTTCTTCTGAAAACTCATCGTTAGAACATGATCTACATATGTTCATTTTTTGAACATTTTCTTCTTCTTCTGCATCTGATATTTCAGTCAGAATATATACATATGAAATATCATCTTCTGACTCTACTATTGACCAATCATCTTGAAACTCTTCTATATCTATACAGGCTTTAATCTTACCAGATGAATTCTATGGGCACTTTCATGCAAAATGCTCTTCCCTTTTACAGATGAAACAACGGTTGTTGTTTCTGTGCCTAGATCTTTTCTTCAAAAATTTATACTTACAGAAAGGCTTTTTTGGATTTGAGACTCTCTTGGGTTTAAATCTACCATACCATTTTGTTTTCTTCTTCTTTCTGAAAGGTGTCGATGGTAGCATTATTTTGCAGACATCTGAACTAGGTGTGATGTCATGCGCCTTCTTCTGGCAACATAAATATTTAACTTTCTCTATAACTATGAAAACAAGGTCAACCCAATAAAATTGATCTAGTTTTTTGTTCTGTACATCTAGATATTTCATAATGAGGTCTCCTAGATTGCCCGGTAATTTTGACAAAAATGAAATTTTTTGAGCCACATCATTTGAGATATTAGCTTTAAAAACTTTAGCCATCAAATCTTTATCGAATTGGTCAAGATATTTAAAATCTTTTAGTTCCATTCTACTAAGAGTTTTTATTATTTGCTTTCTCTCATCAACTGGTTCAGGCATGAATTGTGTTTTTAACAGTAATTCCAATGTAGATAGTTGGACTTCCATAACGCCTCTTCTTTCTGCTTTGGATGGTCCCATCCACCAATCATAGACTATACCAGTCATGCATGTTTCTGCTAGGACCATGATGGATACATTATCCAATTTTGTTGTGACCTGCATCTGATATAGAACACCTATCTAGATCCAGATTGATTCTCCAGGATTTGAAGAATTATCTAGATCTAAGATATAGCCACTTGTATTAGCAGCATACAAGTCTTCTTCAACATGAGGGTATTTACTGACTTCTTTCAAAATGTGTGCCTTATTATGATTATTTATAGATGGCAAGATGAAAGAAGGGAATTTAGAGGCAGCTTGTTCAAGGGTCATATTTTCTTTCTTTGACTCAAAAGTTTTATCTGTTTTATATATCTCTCTTTCACTGGTTAGCTTTCTGGTGTCTTTAGAAGTACCCTCCTCTGCACTGGTTGCAGTTACTGCTTCTTCTTATTCCTCTAGATCGCAATAATTGGGTGCACTCATATCTATGTGAAACTTTGGAATTTCTTTGGCCTTCTTCTTATGTCTTCTTATGTCTTCTTCTCTTTCTAGCTTCTCTGGTTTTTGATCATCATAGAGCAATTTCAGATTTTCATTTATCATATCAACTTGTTTGCCTAGGTCATCTAGAACATCTTCTTCATGCGCACACCAAGTGGTTAGATAGTTTCCTATCTCGTATACTTGCTCCATGTCATTTGGATTTTTTGAATTTTGTTCTAGTAATGGGGCACAATCAGCTCTTGTTGGTAGCTATCTGGTATTAGATGAAGAAGTACTAAACTTTCTTTTAGGTAGCCACTTTCCTCCTTTTGCAAATCTATTATTTGCAAACTAAAATTCCTCTATAGGTCGAGTAGTATTGACATATGTTCTGAACATTTTATTTACAGCAAAGAACGGTTTTTCTTATGGTATATACAACTGGTTTGTGGATAGCATTGTACTGGTGGAAGAACGAGCTTCTTCCGGTAAAGGCATATGACGATAAAAAGACCTTCTTCCACTGACAGGAGGTTGTTCATTTTGTGATATTGCAGGTAATACATGTTTTTCTGGCATAACTATTGGTCGTGGTATTTTTGGTTTGTTTGGGATTATTCTAACACAACAATCTGACACAAAGATTCTTTTGAGCATGTTGTTTGAACTATCTGCAGTTGCTAGAGACTTATATTGGATATACCAGTCATTAGGCAAAGCTTCTTTGTCATAATGAACACCTTCTACTTGTGCATTTCTTACTCCTACAACAACATGATCTTTTAACACTGGCTGTCTTAATTTAAGATGTATAGTATTTGTTAACTGGAAAGAGGTTTGCACTATCACAGATAAATATTCACTGTCTTCTACCATTTCGAGACCTTGTACTCCAATCAAGGCTTTCCAACAATCTTTAAGGTGGATATGAGACAAACTAATATCATAATCTGGATAGATAGTGCCATGTTGACATCCCGAGGATAGATTTCCAAGTATGGTTCCTATTCGAGCATGTTTGTATAAATTGTGTCTGTTATCAAAAAGTTCGGCTATACAGGAGTGTTAAGGCCATGACAGAATAATGGTGCTAGTCCAATTCTAATTCCCCCAAAGTGCAAATAGAAGAATCTCTTTTCAGCAACATATTTTCTAAACTTTCTGATGTCATCTTCAGAAAACAAATTTATACCTACAATTTGTACAGATGGACCTTCGATTCTTATTTTGATCTCAACTTCTTTAAGATAGACCTTCCTAGTTAATTTGAATAACATCAAGACTGGATAAATTTCTTTAGAATTTAATGCATGAGGATTCGAGCTTTCCAGGTCTTCTACCTTCTCAGGTTCTACCAAGTCAGACTGAAGAGATCTACTATTGACTTCGGATACAGATCTTCTGTCAATGTTTGAAAAGGATCTTAAGAAATTGGACATGTTGAACTCTTACAATCTATTCCAGAGATTGACTTAAGCAGTGTTTATTTACTTAGCACTTATAAAACAAGATGCTTTTCAAAGGCTACCTGGCTAATTTTAGACTCTATCTATAGAATGTATTACGTCCAAGGAATGGGGTAAGGCTCTGATACCAAAACTGAGTGCAAAACAGAGCAAGAAAAAATAGAAGCAAGACAAGAAGCAATAGAAATAAGATAAAGCCTTGGTGTTTGAAATTACTTCTAATTAAATTTGAAGTTTTCTAAACAACATATCTGAGGTAGGTAACTTTTCCTCAACTGAACATGCGTGTGGGGAAGTTAGGGGTCAAAATATTCGCATAGAATCCATCAGGGATCCCCTCATTCCATATGTATCTAAACTCAAAACATCAAAAGGAATCTATGACAAATAGGTCGAGTTGTATTCCATAAGCACTGTTGGAGAAGTCCTCTCATTAAGGAAACATCTCCATGCACTCAAGATGTCAAGGGAAGATGAAATAACCTCATACTGTATCAGGTTATTTAAGATCTGGGATAGACTACAAGATCTAGGAGAAGTAATGTTTAATGGAGAAATGACTACAGTTGTATTAAATGCAATACCAAAGGAATGTGGTAACTATTGAGAAATGGAAACAAGAAATTCCAGTTTAATCTGTCCTTGAATTAAAATGTGAATTGAAATAGAATTCTTTTCTCATAGAAATTTGAAAATATAATTAAGTTTAATTAACTTAATTAATTTAGGAAATTCAAGTTGGAGGTCTTTTAGAACACATGTATATGTTCTCCCTAACTTATAGGAGTTAAGGATGAGTTATGAATGAGAAGTAATTAGTTAACTCGGTTTATTGAGTTAAGTCCAGTTAAATTAGTTCCAATCAGTTTCAGGAACTAATAGTGAGTAAACAGTCAGTTGGGACACTAGTGACCTAATTAGTGCTACTCTAGTTAATTGAAGATTCCACCATCAGAAACTCATGCATGTTGATTCTGAGAAAGACCTAGTTGAGACTAGAGTGTAGGGACAATGCACTGTTTGTTTTAGATTTTTATAAGTTTCACTAATAGTGCATGCAATCAGGAACTGATCCTTGAGGGATTGTGCTATTTTTAGAGGCTTTATTTCCTTTTAAATACAAGCTAACCTTCATAGGAATTACACATTGGAATAGAGACTTGGAGAGCTTGTGAATTGGCTAATATTTGGCCTTGAGCTTGCTTATGAGTTGGAGATTGAATTTGTTGAATGATGGGATTGTTCTAGAGAGAATAAGCATTGTAATTCATGTTGATTTTATGGATTAATACAAAACATATAGTGGGGTTTTGAGCTGTGGCTTTCCCTGAATATTTATTGTGTTATGTGCCTTTCATTCTCTTCCTCTATTGATTATTGTTTTCTCTATGTTTATGGGCTTCCGTTGTAAATAGTAGAAGTATATTCTTGTCTCTTGTTTTAGCAGATTACATGAGCTTGTGAATCTACAGGTTTTTCTACATGGTATCGAAGCAAGATTGTTTTTTGTGACGAAAGTTAGTTGAGGCATTTTGAGAATTTATGTGCAAAATTTTTAGAAACAAATTGCATATTTTTATTCCTTGGGAAAGGATACCCAAATTCAAAGACAAAATAGGCTGAATCAGAGTTCAGATGAGGGAGATATCACTGATTTAAAATCAACTCTGTAGAAGACATTTCAAAGTTTCTGGGTTATAGGTCTATGTTGAAATTGCATACATAGTTCAAGATTGGCAGATGGTATTCCATGGGTTGAGGCTTAAGTATTCCTTAGAAGTAAGCTTGAATTTTATAGCCTAGATGGATAGGATGGAGGCTCTACTAGAAGATAATGGCTTGAAGGAATTCATTGATCAAGAAGTCTCCAGGCCAGCAACTATGGAAGCAGAGAACTTGGCCTAATGGAAGAAATATGTGGGGAAGGCAAGGTAGATAATCCTTGAGGGAGTTCGAGACCATATTTTCTCGAGTCTCCATGGCAAGGAAACTCCACATACTATGTGGAAAACATTGACGAACTTGTATCAGAATAGCAGCGATCAAAGGAAGTTGGCACTGAAGGATAAACTTCGTAAAATCAAGATGGAGAAATGTGAGATGATTCCAAAGTACTTGACCAAGTTCACTCAATGTTGGGATGAACATGGAAGTGTTGGAATCATAGTTTTCGAGGAGTATATGGTGAGCCTTGATCTTCTTGGACTCCCAAAGAGTTGGCATAGTTATGAGGATTCTGTTAATGGTTGAGAGAATCTTCCAGATTGGGAATTACTATGGTCGGATTTGATCCAGGATGAGATCATGAGTAACATTAGGGATGGCACTTCTTCAAAGACTGATGACGAAGAGAATTGTTCCTTAGCGTTTAAGGCAAGGAAGGGAAAATATAAAATTTCTCGTTCCAAATCAAATTCTTATCATGGAGGTAAGAAGAAGGACATCACGAAAGTTAAATGCTTTCATTGTCGCAAGACGAGTCACTTTGCTACAAATTGTCCATTGAGAAGTCCAAGGATAAGTCCTCAAGAGGAGTGGCGGGCGAGGCTTTGACCTCCCAATTCGAATTGGAATTTTCCCTCATTTCCTACATGGTGACTTCAATGATGTGATGTGTCTAATACTTAGACAGTAGAGCTTCTTTCCACATGGCTGGCAATAAAGAGTTACTCAATGAACTGGAGGAGAAATATCTTAAGATGCATATCGATATGGGTGATGACAGTAAGTATAGTGTTACTGGTGTGGGAACTATTACTTTTAAGAGGGAGCATGTGGCTCCACTCACCTTGAATACTATTATGCATGTACCTAGACTTGAAAAGAACTTGGTATCCATTGCCATCCATGAGGAAAGAGGATATGATGTGATATTTTCGAAAGGAAAGGCATTCCTTCGACACATAGCCATGGGTCAAGTAAATAAGATAGGAATTCGAGTTTAGAATCTCTATAAGATAGAGGTAGAGGATTGTGCTACTTTGAGTTCAAAAGATGAAAAGATGTCGAGCCAAGATGTTGGTGATTTGTGGCACAGGCGATTAGGTCACTTGTATCATGGAGCTTTAAAAATTTTACAGAAAATATCTACCATATTCCCAAAGGTATGCTTGAGCAAGTTGATACATGCAAGGGTTGTACATTGGGAAAATACACCAAGTCTTCCTTTGGAGATACAGACAGTCAAGCAGTGTCTATTATGGAGAGAGTCCATTTCGATGTGTGTGGACCGTTCTTGACAATATCCACCACCAAACATAGGTATTATGTTATATTTGTAGATGATTATTCTCGTAAATGCTGGATATTTTTCATGCAGAGAAAGGATCATAAATTCACAAAGTTTTGTGAATTCAAAGCATTGGTCGAGAAAGAGTTAGGCAAGAAGGTTAAATCTCTACAAATTTATAATGTAGGAGAATATGTCTCCAATGAGTTTAAGAACGTATGTGTAGCAGAACGAATTAAACACAAGTTGACGACACCTCATAACCCTCAACAGAATGGGGTTGCTGAGAGGAAGAACACGAGCATAGTAGGGGAAGCAAAGGCAATGTTGCATGATCAGGGCATACCGTTACACTTGTGGGTTAAGGCATGCAACGCAATGGTTTATGTTTAGAAGTGTAGCCCACATCACCTACCTGAGAGTAAAACACCAGAGGAAGCTTATTATGGTAAGAGGCCAGATGTTGGTCACTTCATGATTTTTGGGTCATCGGTTTATTGCCATGTGACTAAATATGCACGAAAGAATCTTGAGCAAAAATTAGAGTTAGGGATGTTTGAGGGTTACACTGATACTCCCCACAACTATTAGGTGTACATGAAAACCAGTTGGATGACAGTGGTTTGCAGGGATGTCAATTTTGATGAGGAGAAGGCCATGCCAGTATCCCTTGAGAGGGAGATTGAGCTACATGCGGAGGAGGAAATTTTAGTTCCTAAGGTTGAGGAGCCTTAGATTGATGTGCAACAAACACATGCAGAGGTTCCAGGAGTGGAGAAATCCACTAAGGCAGAGTCTTCTAGAGAGGGAAGAACGAGCACTAGAGAGGCTGACAGATTGTTGGATTATGCACGGGAGAATGTGGGATCGCCCTATTCTCAGCACAGAAAGAGGAGGTCACTAGAGAGGTAGACTAGATACATGTAACTTATGGGTTCATTTGTTGTGACAGAGCCATCTTTCTCTTAGGAAGTAGTGTTATAACTAGTTTGGATTGATGCGATGGTGGAGGAGTATGACTCCATAGTTCAAAATAGTGTTTGGGATGTGGTGTTGACAGTGGAGGACAAGTAAGTTGTGAGCTCCAATTGGCTTTGGAAGATAAATCAAGCTATGAATGATAGTGTGGAGAAGCATAAGGCTGGACTTGTGGCCCATGACTTTCCACACGTAGAGGGGATTGACTATGATGACACCTTTACTCCTATTAAAAGGTACTCATCTATTAGATCTATTTTGGAACTATCTACACTGACAGGATGTAGTATCCATGAGATGGATGCGAAGACTACCTTCCCCAATGGCATAATTGAGGAAGAGGTGTACATAGGGCAACCTGAATTTTTTGAAACCTTGGGCGTGAGTCGCATGTGTGTCAACTCAAGAGAGCATTGCATGTGATGAAGTAAGCACCCCGTGCTTGGTACACTAGGATAGATAGCTACTTCACTGGGTTGGGCTTCACGAAGAGTGAAGCGAATGTGAACCTGTATCACATAGTGGCGGAAGGTAAAATTTTGATCAATATACTTTATGTAGATGATCTCATACTCACAAGTGATGATAAACTCATCAACTA
The DNA here is from genome assembly GCA_000404065.3 of Pinus taeda. Classification (NCBI taxonomy): domain Eukaryota; kingdom Viridiplantae; phylum Streptophyta; class Pinopsida; order Pinales; family Pinaceae; genus Pinus; species Pinus taeda. Next base: position 4,852 of record APFE030106484.1, on the reverse strand, counting down.
TTGCAAGGAGGACCTTGCAAGAGAGTTTGAGATGAAGGACATGGGGCTCATGCATTACTTTCCTAGCATGGAGTTATGGCACGGAGATGGGGAGTTGTTTATTTCTCAAGGAAAGTATGCCAATGAGATACTCGGGATATTTCTCATGGAGCACAGTAAACCCATGGAGACTCCTCTAGATGGTAACTGGTCAAAGGAGGATGCTACTTTAGGAGAAGTAGTGGAAGCTACTATTTACAGGAAGCTTGTGAATTCACTCATGTATTTGGTGAACACATGACCAGATATGTGTTATGCAATTAACTAGGTTAGTCAAGCGATGGTTAGGCCTACCAAGATGTATTGGAAGTCAGCAAAGCATGTATTGAGATACCTCAAAGGCACTAGATAGTTTTGGTTGTGGTGCATATAGACAGAGGGAGTGAAGCTTCAAGGCTTCACTAATGTTGATTGGTCGGAGATTCCATCTGACAGGAAGACACACATTAGGAGGGATCTTTAGTGTTGGGTTAGTTGCAATTTCTTGGTACAACAGGAAACAAAGATCAGTTACACTCAGTTCGGTAGAGGCAGAGTACATGGCTGCAAATCAAGAAGCATGTGAGGCTATCTGGATGAGGATGATCCTAGTTGGCTTGTTTGGTCAGCAAATGGATCCGAGAGTGATTTATTGTGATAATCATAGTTGTATCAAACTATGTGAAAATGCATTTTTTTTATCAGTCCAAGCATATAGATATCTAGTATCATCATCTCAGAGATTGTGTATTGAGGCAGATCATGTTGTTAGATTACATAACCACGGAGGAGCAATATGTTGACATCTTGACAAGGCACTTTCAAGATCTAAATTTTAGTTTCACAGAGACAGGATTGGGGTAGTGGATAATCCCTTTCTTGCTGAGAGGGAGTGTTGAGAAATGGCAACAAGAAATTCCAGTTTAATTTGTCCTTGAACTAAACTGTGAATTAAAATATAATTCTTTTCTAATAGCAATTTGAAAATAATTAATTAATTTAATTAGTTTAGGAAATTTGAATTGGAGGTCTTTTAGAAGACATGTATATGTTCTCCCTAACTTATAGGAGTTAAGGATGAGTTTTGAATGAGTTGTAATTAGTTAACTCAATTTATTGAGTTAAGTCCAGTTAAATTAGTTCCAATTAGTTTCAGGAATTAATAGTGAGTAAACAGTTAGTTGGGACACTAGTGACCTAATTAGTGCTACTCTAATTATGTGAATGTTCCACCATCAGAAACTCATGCATGTTGATTCTGAGAAAGAACCAATTGAGACTAGAGTGTAGGGACAATGTACTATTTGTTTTAGATTTTTCTGAGTTGAACTAATAGTGCATGCAATCAAGAACTAATCCTCGAGGGATTGCACTATTTTTAGAGGCTTTATTTTCCTTTAAATACAAGCTAACCTTCATACGAATTACACATTAGAATATAGACTTGGAGAGCTTGTGAATTAGCTAAGATTTGGCCTTGAGGTTTCTTATGAGTTGGAGATTGAATTTGCTGAGTGTTGGGATTGTTCTAGAGAGAACAAGCACTGTAATTTCATCTTGTCTTTCTGTATTAATAAAAAAACATAAGTGTGGGTTTTGAGCTATGTAGCTATGGTCACTGTGCAAGATTGAAGAATCTAGACTAAAGTATGAATTTGATGTGGGAGGAGGTGAGAAAAGTCAAGCTTATGCTACAACAACAAGAAGAAAGGGAAAATTTGGAAATATTGGTTCTTGCGAAAATCCAATGCTATGAATGTCTAGAATATTAGCACTACAACACAAATTGTCCTAAGATCAAGAAGGACAATAACAAAATAGGAAGAGAAGAATCCCTTATCACCTAAAAAGTGGAGGAAGATGAAAAGGAGAAATCCAAGAATGAGGACGTAAGAGATCTACATTATGATTGACATAACCATCCTCACCTAAGTTATTTTAAAGTTCCTGAGTATTATATATTAAGATGTTGTTATCATTATTCACTAAGAAAAATGATGGGATGCATCATGGCATTATAAAAGAATTGAAAGAAAGAGCTCAAGAAATCATCGTAGAAAAACATTAAAGATGGTTAGAATATATGGAAGTCAAGGATATAGCTCTTGGGAATACAATTGGTAATATAAGTGGCAAGGTCATTTAGTATAAGGTTGATCATACATCTGTCAAAAGGAAACATCTGTTAATGGGTATACTTTAGATCCTCAATATTCTCTGATGGAATCTTTATTAAAAGGTTCACCAATCATGAGGAGAAGCAAGTGTTTCATCTAGAATTCCAAACTTGTGGAATTCATGGGATGCTAGTATGATGACATAAAAGTAAAGTAGAACTAGGGATTAAAGCTCTTTCAATCAAGGAAGTTATTGTAGGAAGTGTCAAGAACCCAAAGAAAAAATGAGGTATATATGCTTATATTTGATATTGTGGAAGTCATGTCATACAGCTCCAAGTATCATGACCAAATGCTCTATATTAAGAGATTGATAAAAAGAAAGGATTTCCTCCCTCAACAAAATGTAGGAATGCATGGGTCACACATTCACTAGATGAAATCAACATAATATGTCCTCATATGAAGTATGGGGTTGTTGAAAATAATTGAGGAACTCTAATTGGAAGCTCCCACGAATGAAACGTCTGAACAAAGGAAGGAATAGATGTGGAATATGCAACCATGGCAAAGGAAATCAACATCTAAAAGAAAAACAAGATTTGGATAAGATATCTCCATGAAAGATAGGAAGACTTTGATGGAGTCTACAAAAAGAGACCTTGGATAATATATATATTTGGGAGATGTGTCAATATTTATGCAGGATGATGATGCAAACTAAAATATGTCATGATGAAATACAATCACAAATATAATGTTCATTCCTTTATGTTTGAACAAATATCTAAATCAGTTTATGTAGTGTTGTCGAGGAAATATCTATGGATGTCTTCAACCATGGATTCACATGTAGTAGGATGAAAGATCATTAATTAAACATGGCATGAAGCAAGCTACATGCCATGAAGGAAGGCGAGATATGGATTGATGGATGACTTCACAATGATGACATGGCTGAATAATGGATGAAAGCGACGGATGGTCGGTGCCCTATGTAGAAGTCCCAAACATGAAGAATCCTAGATAATGAAAAGAGTTCATGAAATAATGAGGAGGATTTCTTCAAAAAGTTGGGTGTCCCATCATTTCCACATGAGTAGCTGTTTTAGGTCCCTAATTAAGAGGGAGCCTCGAAACAAGTTTCTTACTTGGAAGGAACTTGGAAATTCCTAAGCCAAGAGGGAGCTTAGGTACATTAGTTTGATACAAATGAGTACATTACTTTATTGGAATAGATATCTCCTCCCTAATTAGGAGGGAGAGATAAGCACATCCTTCATATATTTACTTGGGAAGGAAGAATGGAGGATTGGGTAAACAACTGGCATCTGATTCTCTTTGAGGATGTATTAGAGCATCCAATATAAGAGTAGTCATTAAGGACCATTATTCTTTAAGGACTGTGAATCCAAGATAAGAATAGTCTTGGTGGAACACACCCTGAGAACCTAGGTGGGGTATGTTTCGAGAGAGACAATGATGAGGGTTTCTATACATCTTTCGTCTCACCAACATTGTGATCAGATCTCATGGAGATATATAGCTATTAGTTAGGGCCTTGCTATGTGACAATGGTGGTTGATATGATGATATACAAAAGGGTTACAAATCTGACTCTTCTTATGAGAATTCTTTATATTGAGAATGACCAAGTACCATTATGAAAACTTCCCTAGTTAATAGGGAGTGTTGAAAAAATGTAACTAGGTTTGGTCTTCGTAATGACATCTGTTATTGTGATTTTATGTAATTGATGCAAAGAAGAAAACAAAATTATTATTGTAATGCTTGTCTCATGGGGTTCATGAGCAAGGAATTTTGTTTTTAGTATGACTCCCATTGTGAGTCCTTAGGATTAGTCATAAATTCAAATTGAGTGAATGTCATGTATGAAGAACCCTTCTTGGGTATGTTACATTTTGTATGAGTCATTAAATTAGTATGTAAGCCCTCCAAGATGAAGCACAAAACAACTCCTTCAATTCGGATACAAAATGGAGTAAATAACATACTCTAAGAGACGTGTTAGTAAAACTCTCTCAAGTCAGCTAATTTATAGAGGAAAACCACTATAAATAGGATGCTTAGCCTAAGTTCATTGCACCGAATTTTAGATATTTTTGGTTAAGGAATAGTTGCAATAGCATGTGTGAGGAATAAGTCTCAGGACCAATGAGGAGTAGGAAGGAAAAGGAGAAGTCTGTGGTGATATTTTTGGGTCTGTTTTGGAATAATCCACTTCAAAAGTGTGAGGAAAAGGGTGTTGTACAATGTAGAAGAAGTTGAGGTTTTGTTGTGATACTTGAATGTCGGATCTAGGAGAAATTTGAGGTAAAACACAAGCCGAGTTGCCAAAGAGGAATCCTCCAGCTCAAGCAAAGAAAATAAAGGTAGAAATTATGGTAATATGCACATGATAGGATTTCTCATTTAGGGCCAAGAAGTTACAAGCTTGAAGTAGAGGAAAGGAAGTAAAATAGAAGGAAGGAGCAGATAGTTGACTCTCATTGACTCTAGAGGAAAAGATAAGAAGCTTGGTGTCTTCATTTTGGAGAGGTAAAATAGGTTGAGGGTCTTCGTCTTCATATTCATTAATTGGAATCTCTATAAGAAGAAGAATTTGTTCGGGATTTCCTCTCAAAGAGTCAAAGGTTTTGATCCTGGTTGATAACCTATATTTTGTGTCTCTTATCTCTTTATGGTTTATGAATTGG
>APFE030106478.1:3967-18031 GCA_000404065.3 Pinus taeda | reverse complement strand
ACATCCTGCAACTCATAGACATGATCCATATGTCTAAAAATAGACATAGTCTAAAAATAGACTTTGCGCCAAAACTTGCCTGTGGGACCACTTAGTGAAGGCGACTCCTTTCCACTAAGCTCCATCATCTTGTTGCATTCTCAACAAGCATTTCTTGTTGCACACTTTTCAACATTTGACACAATAGTCCCAGGAAAAACCCAATGCATGCAAGATGGTGCAACAATTCTGAGGGTTTATTATTATTCAGGAGAAATATCTGAATACAAATCTAGGATGCTCATCTAGGAACCCTTTGCAGAGAAAAATACTGGCGGAGAATCTGAGTGAGTTTTACCTTACTTCACCCAGTAGAATTCCAACTGATCCGGCACAAGACTGGTTAACCCTAGTTATTTCTATGTAGGCCCTACGTCAACCTTTCAGGTTCTGCGTCATCTCTTCTGCCCTCGGTGTCAGCTATCCCGACTGTTTCAAGTTCTGCATGGCAAGCAGTTTTTCTTCTTTTTGTTGGCCCTTCTGGCTCTATGTTCGGGCTACGTGGGCCTAGACTGGCCCAACATCAACTCTCCCAGCTACTGTGTTACCTCTTTGCAAGCTCTCTCTGCTTCTCTATTAATATTATCTAAAAAGTCCTTCTCCTAGATTCTCACTGCCCCTCTGCTACTGAATGATCACTTAGTTCAAATTTCTTAGCTTCCTAGCCCCAGAAATTAAACTCTATATCAATTCTCTCTCTCTTTGTGTTTTCAAATTAACCCTAAGCCTCCATTTTATACTTTTCATGTTGAGTCTTCAACGATCGATATTAAGTCTCTAATAAATGGCTATGATTAAAACATGACTTGATCCGCCTTCTAGATCATTCTCACCCATATTTTGATTAATACCCTTTAATATTTTAATTTCCCTAAGTTTAGACTTAGGAACTCCATTAAAAATATTAATTATTTTAATAAAATACAATCTGGGTGGAATTTTACCAAACGGTTTCTAGGTTCTTTAGAACTCATGTACCTTAGTCTCTCCACCAATTTTCAAGGCTAGAGCACTTCTGATGCTACCAAAAACTAGCACTCCCTCTTATCGAGGAAAGTGGTCTAGTAACAATGTCCACTTGCACACCGCTTTGTTTCTAAAGTACCTCCTTTTTGCACTACTGCTTCCACCAACACCATGCTACCACTGCTACTACACTTTTGCCCATGACATTGCCACTGTTGCATTTGTACTACAACTCCCTCTCAAACGTTGCATTTGCTATGCTGCTAGCACTGCCACTGTTAACATTGCATCCATACTGCAAATCAATTGATGAGAGAAACAACTGAAAAAGCAGCCAAAATTAGTTGAACTTAACTGTGTTCAACATAATAAATGAATGTCAGAATCTTCGTGCTACTGACCCTCTGAATCCTCTGCGCTATTGTTGACCTTTGCACTGTGTCATCTGCACTGTTGCCAATCTTGCTCTGCGTTGATCAGTTTCTGGTTCCAAGCCACTACATCTGTCCTCCAAACACTCCACTGCATCATCTGACACTAAGTCCATCTCGATGTTGCTGAATCTTGGGCTCCTGTAGCAAGGAATTGATCCAAGAGGTGGACTCCTCAAGGATCCTTCCCACATGTAGTCCTCCTGACTACAACTCAATATCGCCCCATCTCCCACCTGGAGATGCGTGAGCACTCATGGAAAACTCATCCTCATCAATATTTGCTTAATCAACCCTAGGATCATGTTTCCCATCCTTGTCCTTTTTCTTCAAATGACATAAGGATGCATAGTGGCCCAACTCACCACAACTGAAACATTTCACCTTTGAAATGTCCTTCTTTCGTTTTGGTTTCTATTGTCCCTTCGATGTTAGAGTTGTGTTCTCCTCCTCCTCCTTTGTCTTTGTGCCACTCCCATTGCTGCCACTAAGGTTTACCTTTACTAGGTCCCTCCTTAACTCCTCCTTTTGAAGAGCCTCCCACATCTCCTCCCATGAAGGTAGTTTTTCTCTGCCCAATATGCTTTGGATGAAAACTTGTCATTCATTTGAGACTCCGTTCAGGGCTATCCTCACCTTCATGGTTGGCTAAGGAGCAGACCCCACTGCAACAAGCTAGTCTCTAGTGTCTTAAAGACGTCAGAGATAGAGGTTCACCCCTTCTCCTTTTTTCATCATAGTTTGTTGCAACTTTTGCTCCAAATACATCTTTCGTTGTTCAGAAGAGACTTCATACAGAGAAGACAAAGCTTCCCACATCTCTTGGGTTGTATCCTTGCCCTACAAGTGTGAGACCACATGATCCTGAACTCCATCAAGAATAAGCCTTTTTTCCTTCCCCTTCTCAGCCTTGCACTTCTTCTTTTGATCGTTCACAGCAGGAAAAACTACAACACTTTTGACATAGGCCTCAAGATCATATTCCTCCAAAACATCTAAGATTTTGGTCTTCCATGTGACATAGTTGGAAGCACTTTCCAACTTGTCCTGATCTCTGAGCCCATGTAATTCCATCTCACCCAACTCTCGAACTAACTCCTCTAGTCATTACACAGCTGCTCAACAAGTGAGAAATTTGAACTTTCTGGCAGAAAGTTCTCTAAGGAGAAAATTCCCCTTCTACATGTCTTTGTTCTTTTCCAGCGGATTTTTGCCCTGACAGAAACTGCGCCCTTCAAGCACTACGTTGAGGCTCTGTGTCACTCCCTTTGCCTTTGTAAACTCACGAATTAGAAATCGTACCTCTCTGTCGTCTCACTCAGAGAGAGATTTCCTCATATTTGCTTCCCAGAAAGGACTGCGCAATCCCTTCAAGCGGATCCAAATTGCTACCAAGTACAGCTTTCGGCCTCACTGCCTAGCACTGGATTTTCTCTTCCTATTTCAAAATCAATGCTCTGATACCATGTGGAAATTCCTAATCCTCAAGGAACCCCTACTGCAACAAATCTGAATTTACTTCACCTACTTGATTTTTAAATTACATTCATTAAGTTATTCTTTTGAATACTGAAGCAAATTACTTTTGCAACCTACACTAATTAAATATTTGATCTCATGAAACAGAAAATGGAGAAAAGAACAAGATACATAGGACACACTTATTTTTTGACACAATAGTCCCCAGAAAAACCTAATGCGGGAAAGTTAGTGAAGCGGTTCTAAGGGTTTATTATTATGAAGGAGAAATATCTTAATACAAATATAAGATGCTCATCTAGCAATCCTTTATAGAGAGAAATATTGGCAAAGAATCTAAGTGAGTTTTACCTCACTTCACCCAACAGAATTCTGGTTGATCCAACACAAGGTTGGCTAACCCCAACTATTTCTGTGATGGCCCTCCGTCAGCCCGGCGTCACCTCTTTTTCCCTTTGCGTGAGCTATCCCAGTTGTTCTAAAAGTTTCTGGCTATTCCAGTTATTCCTGACAGTTCCGACTTCTGCGTGACAGGTAGCTTTTAGGCTCTGCGCTGGCCCTTTTGGCTCTGCATCAGGGTTGTGTGGGCCGAGACTGGTCCAATATCAGCTCCCTCGGCTACTGCATTGCCTCTCTGCAAGATCTCTCCACCTCTCTGTCAGTATTCTCTGGAAAGTCCTTCTCCCAAATTCTCACCACCCTTCTGCTATGGAATGATCAATTAGTTCGAATTTCTTAGTTTCCTAGCCCCAGAAATCGAACTCTAGATCAATTCTCTCTCTCTCTCTCTCTCTCTCTCTCTCTCTCTCTCTCTCTGTTTTCAAATGAACTCCAAGCCTCCATTTTATACTTTTCTTGTTGAGTATTCAACGGCCAATATTAAGTCTCTAATCAACGACTAAGATTAAAACATGACTTGATCCACCTTCTAGATCATTCTCACCCATATTTTGATTAATACCCATTAATATTTTAATTTCCCTAAGTTTAGACTCAGGAACTCCATTAAAAATATTAATTATTTTAATAAAATACAATCTGGTTGGAATTTTACCAAACGGTTTCTGGGTTCTTTAGAACTCATGTGCCTTAGCCTCTCCACCAATTTTCAAGGCCAAAGCACTTCCGATGCTACCAAAAACTAACATAGCTCAGCGAGGGTTTCGCTATTGGAGGGTGGTATGGTCAACAGAGTTTCAACAAAATGACTAAGTATGTGAATGAGTGACTTCTTACATGCATGACCTTGCAAACACACACTCAACATGATTTTATGACAAGACACCTCGAACCATCAAGACAACATACACTCAGTGTGATTGACTGATGGGTGCAAGCGACAAATGTGACACTTGTGATAGATCGTTGAACGACTGCGACGACACTTGCGCGACAATGCTTACAACATCGCCCGTGAGTGTGATAGATGTTTACATAGCGAGCACAACTAAAACACAACCTTCAACATCACCAAAATGAGGTCACAAGCATGACATAGCAATCAACATGCCGAAGATGACAATTGGTCAAACAAGTGAAAAGGAAGCAAGACATGTAGAAGAAACACATAAAATGATTTTTCATGTTTTCACACATGCATGTTACCTAGGACAGGATGATATGAAAATGACAAGCAATCCTACAAACTCAACTAAAAGGTGTACTTTGAAAGGTATTCCTTACTTACCATACTTACACTCAAGATGATCATGCATCCGATGGAGTTTGCATGTGGTCCTGATCTTTTCCATTACTTGGTTCCGTGGTCCTTATCCTCAACTCCTTGTAAGTGATTTCAGCATGTCATGTTTTCATGTAGTCATTGAGAGGTATATCTACGCAATTTCAGCGGACAGTGACTTATGCCAGAATGAGGCCCTAGGAGGCCCGTCTATGTAGTTTCTACATGCAAGACAGACAGGGCAACTTGGAAAACATTGCGTAGTTTTGAGGCACATGACACTGCTGTGAGATGGGGTCCCTGGGAGGACACCTTTGCACAATTTCTGAGTGCATTGGAGTTGGACTGCTCTATGCATTTCTAGAGAGAAGTGTTGTGTTGAAATATGGCAACAAGAATATTCCAATCTATTTTTTCCTTGAATTAAATTATGAATTAAAATCGAATTTAGCCTTAACAACTACTTGGAAATAAATAATTAATTAGTTGGATAAATTCAAGTTAGAAGTCTTTCTGAAGTCATGCAAGAGTTATCCCTTAAATTTAAGGAGATAAGATTGAGTTATATTTGAGTTGTAATTAGTTAGCTTAGTTTACTAAGTTAAGCCCAGTTAAATTAGTTCCAAACTGTTTGAGGAATTAATAGTGAGTTAACAGCCAGTTGATGCATGCATGCACTCAACTAGTGCTACTTCAGTTAACTAAAGATTCCCTCTTCAGAAACTCATGCATGTCTATTTTGAGAAAGACCCAGTTGATATTAAAGTCAAGGACAACGTACTCTCAGTTGCATGTGTTTTCTCAAAGAGAAAACTCATGCATGCAGTCAAGGATCATACTTGAAGATTGCGCAATTTTGAAAGGAGATCATCCACTTTGTTGAAGGATATTCATCCACAAGGAATAACGCAAGGAAATAGCAGCTTGGAAGGCAGAGAGGAAGGTTAGAGAGAAGCCAAGATTGTCTATGAGCATCTGTGAGGATTGTACTGAGCGCTGGCTAGTTGTGAGAGCTAAGGCTTTGTATAATTCCTATGTATTTCCACATGTATGATAATACAATAGTGTGGGGTTTTTAGCTGAGGCTTTCCCCAAAGCATTTTCATGTGTATTGTGCAATTGATTCTTCTTCTTCTGGTTATATTGTTCAGCTCGATCTTTAAGCTTCCGCAAATTGATAGTAGAAGTAGGTTATAGTATGCTGCTTTGATTTATATTGCATTATCGGGTTAACCTACCATCAGATTTTCTACATGTTGGTTTCCTGACTGCTCTACGCATTTTTGGAGAGCAGTGTTGGTTGGGGTCTCTGTGAGCTATAGGGTTTCAACAGGCAAGGGAGGTTGGCATCTCTATGGGCTGCGGGGTTTCGACAGGCAAGGGAGGTTGGTGTCTCTGTGCACTGCGAGGTTTCAGTAGGCAAGGGAGGAAGCTTGATGGTTGCAGAAGCAAAGTGCATCGTTCCGGGAAGCTGGATGAAGCTAGGTTGCTCGGGAAAATGACTGTGTGAGATCAGTGAAACATATGTAAACATTGATAGGACTTGACTGTGATCACACACGGACACTTAGTGACATAACATAGACCACCCAAAATGCATAAGACATACTTTTCTTGATGCAACAACCTTCATGACAAGAGTGTGTGAAGGGAGTGTGAAACATGTCTATGTGATGATAACCACTCATGTGCACATGCTTTCCCTTGAAGCAAAACAACATTCCCTTTACATGACAAACAACGACCCCTATGCCCGAAAATGACACATGTTGCATAAATATGAGAACACGGACAACTCTTAGGATCAAGGAGTGGAGCTTGAAATCATTAGCTTACCAATAAGTGACCAAGGATGATCAATCGTAGGATCCAAGGTAGGCTCCGAAATTTGCATGTGAGCCAAAATTTTGGAGGGTGGTTTTAGCCACTACAACAGGACCTTAGCACCATAATGTAATAATGTTTGAAGTTTAATGAGAAGAGTTGCGGGATTGCTATCTAGTTCTTAAAGTGTCTATTTATATGGGCCCCTTTAAAATATTGTTATGCATGGGTGTGGATAATTTATGGTTCTTTAAAGCTTTGTAAATTACATTTTGTGATGGTTATATGTTATATGCTATGAGTTCTAGAGTAGGTGTGCTTGATGATCGGTGTGCAACTATCCTTAATGTTTGATCTCAATCCCTATCTTAGTAAGGTCACAACAAGCCTCAAGTGAGATGCCTTAATTCTCCGGAGTAAGGTGAAAATGTTGGTTTTACACTAGACTACAACGGTTCTTTTGTTGGCCCATGTGCCTAAACCCAGGGTCTCTATCTTTTACAATTTTTCCGCCAACAAATGGTTCCATTGTTGGGACCTGAAATTTTTGAAAGGGATCTGGACCATGGTGTCAAGGATCTTTAAGCAAGATCTTCAAGATTGGTGGCATCAGCAAGTAGACGGTTTATTTCTCAATAAGCACATCTTCATCATAAAAGTGTGAAAAGAGTGAAGGAGGAAGTGTTCTATGCAGATTCTGTGAGTGATCATTACGTGATATTTTAGTGCAAGTTCCCAAAATATCTTTACAATTGGTTAAAAAGTTGCAGGAAAAATAAATTACCTACAACCAGAGTAGATCTTCCCGTACCTAGACTTAGGCTGACCTAGTCGAGTTACACTGGCTTGATATGAACTTAACTCGGGTTGTCAACTTATGGGTACAAGCTACTTTAGAGGGCTATATTGTAGAGTTTGTTGTAGAAGGCCAACTATCCTTTTCCAAGGTCGAGGTCATGTTCAATTCAAGGTTGCGGGGAAGACTACTGAAAGAGGTTTCATTGTGGGTTAAATTTTTAATGGTGGAAGAGAACCTACTTTCAACCTAGGACCAACACATGGCCGCTTAAAGCCCCGGTGCTAGGGGAAGGATGTAGGGGGAGAAACGTTACCTGGACCTGAGTAATGAAAATGTTAAAGAGATGGACATAGATCAATCTAGGAAGGCTAGAGATCTGAGGGCACAGAGGAGGGCACAAATGGCTAAGGAATGATAGGAGAAGGCTTTGCAGGAGATCCATAAATGACAAAGGGAGTTGCACCACATAGGAGCAATTCTAAGTAGCTCAGAAGCAAGACAAGGAATAATGAGATTATTTGAGTTGTAGAACAAAGGAGATAGAGATAAGAGGACACTTGGCCCAGTAGGAGAGGTCGGGACTGATACAATGACGCAAGTCAAAGGAAGCATTAGAGATTTCCTCCCGCCAAGAGAGATGGAGACGCTGAATGGATCAAACCTTACAAGCAAAAGCTAGGGCCCAGATGATGACATGTGCTTCACTATGAGGATGTTGTTTTCTAAAGATTGATGTGTCTCCCAAGAACAATAACTCGTTGCCCAACAGTTTAGGTAGCACTTTCCCCTACCTTCCCCTAGTACTTTATCAAAATCTTGTTCAATTTCTCTCTAAGCTAGTAAAAATTATAAAGGTTCACAAAGTGCATAATACCTAAAAGATTGGTATCTCTGGGAGTAGATATAATAGTTGTAATATAGGTCTTTAAGGGTCATCACAACCCAGTTCATGAGGATTCATACTTGTCTAACTAGCTCAACCATGTATTGTTGGTAACCTGGCGAGACCTTTTACCCGGTATCTTGAGTTCTCTGGAAAAGGGAATGAGGATGTCAAACAACATTGGTACTCATGTGAAGCTATCTAGAGAGCTCATCAGATTCTGGATGCCATGAAGCTCATTGAATTTCAGACCACTCTCTGAGAAAGGGTGTTGAGATGGTTCATTAAGTGGTTAGCCCTGCAACATAATCTGACAATAGATGAAGTTCAGTGGGAATTCATTCAAGAATTAAAACTTTTATAGACTAACCAACAGGGGTTATCTGAATAGTGGGATATCAATCATCGAGAAGGAGAAATTGCCTGGGAAATTATGCAAAGATTTAATGATGCAATTGGCAAGTTAAGTTATCCCATTGACCCCAATCATCAAAGGGATTGTTTCATTAAAGCATTGTAGTTGCTTACCCACATGGTGCTGACTTAGCAGAAGATTGACACCCTACAAGATGCATTGGAGCAAGCAACTAGGATTGAGTCCATGAAATGATACTCACACTAACACCAAGGAGGAATGAGTTCCCAATACCCCACTCTCATAGGATTGCAGCATCAGATCATTGTTTTGACAGAGAAGTTGAGGGTCATGCACCCATCACAACCCATGCAACCCCACATGTGGTGTACCAACTGCCATATTGAGCGGCATCACACCACGAAGTGCCCAAGACTGCCCGGGGTCGAGAACTCCCTCCATACCGATAGGGTCTTCCACTTCCTTACCCACCATCGGAGTTGTACAAATTAGTATGCAAGGTTTATATTAAGGCTGCACGCAGTTTCATGCCTTTTCTAACTAGGAGGGTACATCTTCAAGCGAATACTATGAAATTTGCTGAACATATGGACATCTTCCATGCCTATACTCAATATTACATAAATATTCAAATTTCCGTAACAATGTTTTTTGTGAATTCTGTGGCTTGGTGACTTACCACACTAATTAGTGCAGGGCATTAAATGCCCCAACTTATCGGTTGGATAATTCTACGTTTAGAATTAATGAGGCTCCTGGAGGGCAAGCATGTGGAGGAGCAAGGGTGTGTAGAGCAGGGGCAGAGGTTTGGTCCACTGTTATAATTGTGATTTGGAGGGACACGTTGCAAGAGACTACCCATTACCTAGAAGACCCTAGTGCTCGCAGCGTAGAGTCAACACACACGCAACACAGGACTGCCCAAAACTAATCACGAGACGGGAGGAGAACATCTAGCAAAGGGGAGCAAATATGATCAATGAAGAATCATGGACACTCGAACCAGCTTTGATGTCAAGTATTAATGTAGTCACCCGGGGGGGGAGAAGATCGAAGTTGACTTTAGGCCCAGCAAGCAACTAAGGAGCATAAAGCTTGCCTTGCCAAAGCGCTCTTATGACCCCACCTAGCAAAAACACTATTATAAATATGTTACGGGGATCTTCAACCAGTTAGTTCTGAATGATGGCCCCCAAGGAGAGCAACCAAAACTTTTGAAGCCCAAGAGTCCAAAGCTGCTACAACACGATTCCTAGCCTGTAAAAGAATTGTTTGAGTTATTCTTGCATATCATGAACGACATGTAGATGTTGGGAAGTTGTAGAAAAATATTAAAGTTGTTGTTAATGATGGGGAGCTCTTTGAAGGGATCATCTTTGCTAATTTGCCTAAAAGGCATTCTAGGCGGGTGCAGAGGAACAAGAAAAGGAAGATGAGGGAATTTCAGGTCAATGCCCAGATCGCAGGATTCTAGATCAAGGACACTATGCTAGATTTGAGGTCAGATGTGAACATTTTACTAAGGAAGACCTGGGAAGCTTTGGGGAGGCCTAAGTTTGCATTCTCCCCAATCCATTTGCGCATGGTGAATCAATATTGTATCCTCCCAATTGGCTGCATAGAAGATGTGAAGTAGACATAACTAGAGTAAAGACATATGCAGACTTTGAGGTCATAGACATCATGGGAGACAAAGACCTCTATCTGACATTGTTGGGGATAAATTGGACCTTCGATAATTATGTAATGATTAACCTGAAGAGAAAAACAATGACATTTAGAGTGGATGGAGTCAGGTTGATTCAGACTTTGGATCCATATCAAGGCCCTAGGTTCAGTGAGCTAGTGGATGACGAGGAAGAACTTGAGTTATTAGATCAATTATACCAGCTCATAGTAGGAAAGAGGGAAGACTACATCAATCCTGTGGCACATGGGTCGGTTAGCTGGAGATGTTTTAAGAGTTCTGAAGTTGGATCAATAGTTGCATGGGATGATTGGAACCAAGGAGTCCATGAGATCCACTCCAGGTGATGGGCAACAATCCACCGTATCCACTGGGTTGGTACAAAGGTACAAGAATTTATTGTTTTAATGGTATGGGTTTTGTTATTGATTTTATCCATGAAGTTGATTTGAACATTTTGAAGCACACAAAGTGCCCTTACTATATGTCACCCTCCAAGAAATGTTGATAAAGTGGTGGGGCTCCCATCATAACCATCTCATGGAGTGGAAGACGATTAAGTCCACATTGGTAGCCAGATTTGGGCATTCAGAAGACTGCTCGCCCAATGTTACTAGGTACGAAGGGTATACTGATCCTCACCAACATATACAAAGTTATAAAGTTAGGTGGATTAGGGAAGGACTTCCTGAGAATATGTGGGTGCATAGCTTCATCCACACTCTAGGGACATTCCCCCATGCGTGGTACCTTAAGGAATAAATAAGGAGACAGACCAGCAGTGGGACTTTATGGAAACCCAATTCATCTGTGATTTCTCCTTTACTAATGATGACAAGAGAATAATAGCTACCCTAAAGGCATTCAAGAGGGTCATTTTCCCCGCAAGCGAGCTTACTAAGAACTATTGCGATTAGGATGCCTTCAATCACATATATGAATCTAGATTTCATGAGGTTGTGGCTTGCGAGAGATAAATTTGGAACCCGATGGAGGCGATTTAGAGGGGTTAAGGCACTTGAACTTTAAGGAATCTGAAGGGAAACAAAGCGTAACATATGGGCCTGTAACAACTAGTCTACATCTACAACATTTGAAGTTACAAAAGCACAAAATTGGCACTAAAGAAAAGCCAAAATTAGCTTCTATCGAGGACTATTGGGATGAACAGATCAACAAGGAAATCTTCAATCTTCTGAGGGAGTATGAGGACTTGTTCCCTCCAGTTGTAGAAAAGCTCGAAGGGATTAAGGGGGAGCTGGGAGAAATGAAGATTGTTCTGAAGCCATATGTGAGACTAGTGAAACATCAGCCATATCGCCTAAACCCAAGGGTTAAAGAGAAGGTGAAGAGATAAATTGACACGAGGGCTTCACTTAGTGAACCTCTGACATATCATGTGCATTCATGGCATACTAAACAATACCCTTAATTTGGCTACATATTGGGAAAAACGTCTAAAAATCACATTATTTAACCCCTACCAATACAAACCCATTACACCTTCCCAATTTAAAAAAACCCCTACTCTCACTAGATATTGTAGGTATTGTAACACCGTCCTCCTACATCTACCCAAGTAACCATCCAACTAGGGTAAACATGTGACGAGAAGTTACTATGATATGATTTGACCTCGTAAGTCATGTTAAGGAAGTGGAACCAATGGATACACACCATACAAACCTTCCACATCAGCAATAAGAATCTCAAGAACCATCCCAACCTCTTAGGTAACCAACCCGGGGTCCCACTAAGTTTTTAAGTTATTAAACCTGTTGACACTCCCATGTTATGGGCATGCCAATGTCCAAAGATATTTGGACGCCCCCACAAACCTACATGCCTACGTCTAGGGATTATTTCTAGCAGATATGTGCCATAGTCCATGAGATTTAAGGCACTTTTCAAGCTCAAAACTTGTTCTAACTTCTGAAATCCATTAAACACGTGATGAAAAGAGTAATAAACCAAAAACTAACTCCAGGACTAGGCCTGACCATGCCCAACCGGCACTGACATTATGTCAAACACTTAGCATGAATGCAATCTACAGGTCTAAGATACAAGACAGAGCATGAATGACTGAAAACTCTTATGAGACATGACAAGAAGGATCACCGTCTTCTCCCTTGAACTCTTATGACATCAATTAGGTCTTGCATCGATCATTTTAACAATTACAAGTAAATACATGAAATAACCATGACATGAACCAATCAATTAACCATGCTTATAACCAACATAAAACCATGAAAATAACAATGAGATAACAACCTTTAAATTCACATATAAATAATTACAAAAGCAAGAGAAATTAGCTTTTATTATACATAGGAAAATCCGGCCAGGTTTGGGACTTCCACGTACCACCCGACTGTAGACATGGTTGAACCAAATCTTTCCTTCATCTAGTCAGCCCCGTGCCATATTCCAAGCATGAATGTGGGATCTCATAAAACATGTCAATCCAAAACCATCCAGGGCTTCTAGAGGCTAACCACCTCAACCCATCAAGCAGTGATTCCACCTCACGGTCAGACATCACAAAACCATCATCATATTAGTCTCGACCCAAGCCTTCCAGGGCTTCAGAGGGTCTGTTCCAACCAAGGCTTCCAGGATTAGTAACTCAACCCACAACTTACTGTGGGTTTCCAAGGTGTTTGTCCAACCAGGGCTTCTAGGAATAGTAACTCAACCCACCAAGGGCTTCCAAAGTGTTTGTCCAACCAGGGCTTCCAGGAACTATTAACTCAACGTAAGCTAAAGGAAACATGCGAGCCAACCTAAAAAAAAAAACCCACAACACCATGGCTCTCCAAGAAATGGAAAGGCTAGGCAAATCCATTGTTAATCTAGGAAATCCTCCATGCTAATGGCAGATCATGACCAATAAACCACATGCATTCGCCATGCATGCCAAAACTAGCGAGGAAAACATACATGCACTCTGTATCTGCAAACAAAACCCATTGTAGCTACTAATCCAGATGTCCTCTTGCTCTTTCCTGCTCTTCCCTTCCCTTCTTGCTCTTTCCTGCTCTTCCCTTCCCTTCTTGCTCCAAAACTCCAAGTATACCACACTCTCCAAGAGTACTCCAAGAAAACTCTAAGCATTGAAGAGTATGAGAGAGAGAGATAATAGAGAGAGCTCCAAAATAAACCGACCAAAGCTTACCCACTCATCCTCATAATCCTTTTTATTAATGAGACCTCTATTTTCTTCATTTTCCATTATTTGCCTTCAATTTCCTCCTCACATGCAACTTGTGACCTTTCACCTTCTTTTTCTCCTAATTTCCATTATTTTCATAAATAAAATGCCAATTAATGCCTCTTTGCCTTTGCCAATTTCCTTAGTTGTAATAAACCGAATGAACACCCACTAGGATGTTTTACCCACCATTCAACTTGGAATATGTGTCCCATGACCATGGTCTTATATATTTTTACATGGATTTTTAACTAGGGTTGTTACAGGTATCCATTTTTTCATTAACGTTTTTTATACCCCTTTATATTTTTTCATTAACTTTGAGCTCCATTTTTATACCTACCAATATAAAAATCCTTTACCCCCTATTATATGCTCAATATATTATGTCGTTTTGTTAAGCCCCTATAATACTAGTGATTCCCCCATTACTATTGTCATTGTATCCCTTATTGTTATTATTGTGCCCCTATTGTCCCCATATTATTATTAGTATGTCCCATAGAAACCCACTATTGTTATTTTTGTGCCCTTATGTTATTACTATCATGTCGGCTTGATTATATTGTGACCCCTTAGACTCCTATATATAGAAGGGAGGTTTAGTCATTTGAATCATCCAAGAATTTTTCATTTGTGTAATGTAAAGGAGGTTTCCCCCTTGAAGAGGTTGAATTCTAAG
>APFE030106474.1:0-10557 GCA_000404065.3 Pinus taeda | reverse complement strand
AAAAAACCTTCCGGAACATAGAGCATCACTAGAAAATTAGGTTTACTTAGGCAATTACATACATGACACGGATCTGCTGAGATTATTTACAATTTACACATGCAGACTGGGTTTACAATATAACATGATTAGGCTGAAGATGGTAGTCGAATGGCATAGACACGTCAATCAAGCGCTCTCCCTTTTGTGAAAAAGGGGGTGTACTACTGTGGGTCGTTGACACATCGTGGTCAACACTTAGCAACCCCGCTCTAGCAAAATGAATAACTGATCACTCTGGTGTATTCTCCAACTGACCCTCAAGCCTCTTCTTATACTTTTCACATTGGTCCTTCAATGGCCAAGATTAAATCTCTAATCAATGGCTAAGATTAAATTTGGCTTGATCCATGAATTTTGGAACCTTCTAACCTAGTTTTATATTAATACCCATTACTATTTTATTTTTCCTAAGTTTAGACTTAGGAACTCCATTAAAAATATTAATTATTTTAATATCTCCCAGTCTAGGTACAATTTGTCCAAACCATTTCTGGGTCTTGGATATCTCATGCGCTTTAGCCTCTCCACCAATTTTCATGGCTAGAGCACATCCAATGCTACCACAAATCAACAACAACTGTAGTTGCCTCCATTGTCCATCAACCATTGTGCTAACTCTGATTCATCTGCTATTTAATGTAACTGAACCATGTTGCATCTGTGCTGCTACTGACGTTGAACTGTACAAATTGTATTGCTGCCAACTCTGCATTTGCACTACAAGCCAACTAACGCTCCCTCTCACTGTTGTTACTACTGTTGTAACTGAGAAGTATATAAAATACTGAATCAACTATGGTCGCATGCTGCAACTATCTCCTAAGTCTCGGACTGCTACTAGTCTCTACAATGTCCATCAGGAAACTTGCATTGTTTTTTATTCTGCACTGTGCCTACTGCATTGCTATAAACACTGCTCTATGCCTTTCAACATCTAACTGCAACTAGTCTACAATTGTCACTCTGGAACTGACTGCACCACTGACACTAATCCTCCAGCTACTGAATATTGTGGGCCCTTGTATCAAGGGTAATGATCCATGAGAAGATTATACTGCAATTGTTGTTGCTCTCTTATGGGCCTCACCTAGATCTTTGCAACTCTGGGACTAAAGCTCTACATCACCCCACCTCTCTCCTGGAGGTATAACTGCATACATGGCAAAATCTTCCTCTAGCCTAGAGGAAATATTATCAATCTTTGTGGGTGTTGCCGCTTGATCCAGCTTCTCCTTCTTGTCCTTCTCCTAAGGACACTGGTTACTGTAATGCCCAAACTTGTCATACTTGAAACACTTGATATTGGAAATGTCCTTCTTCTTCTTCTTCTTCTCTCCATGAAAGCCTTGTCCCTAACTAGGAACTTGTGCCTTGCCTTTCGATGCAAGGGCTGCATTTTATTCCTCCTTCACACCCTTCGATCCTTTGTTGTTATTGTTGCTGATGGAGCTCTTTACTAGAGCCCGCTTCATATCCTCTTGTGTGAGATTTGCCCACATCTGGTACCACCCAGGTAACAGATCTCATCCTAGAATACCTTGGGCAAAGGTCTCCCATTCCTCGGTGACACCGTTGAGTGCCAAACGCACAATTTTTGTAGGTGTGGGCGACTCTCCTACAACTACAAGCTCATCTTGGATATCCTGAATTCTGGTGAGATACATGGTGATGCCTTCACCCTTCTGCATGCGAATATTCCTTAGATTTTCCTTCAAGACATATACCGTTGCTCGAAAGGATTTTTATATAATCTTGCGAGAGCATCCCACATCTCTTTGGTCATATTCTTGGTTGCTATGTGTGAGACTATATGATCTTGAACTGTTAATATTAGGTATGTTCTATGCTAATGCAATTTATTTAAATTTCTTTTCCAGATTAGGAATCACATCAGCATAAAGTAAACTGTAAATAGAATATAAATATAAATCGCAGAAGACAAGCCAAGACAAGAGGACACGAGATGTGGTGCTAGCCAGGGACAAACCCCAATGTGGGGAAACCCTTGATCAATTCTTCTTTTATGCGCTTCAAAGTTCAGCAGAGAAAGAGAGAGAGAGATAGTACATTTACAATAGAAGTCAACACTTTGACTTTGATATCGCATGAGATCAGTTGAAGACATATGCTTCGACTGATTCTCTGAGGTGACTCCTTCACCTATCTTAGTGTTGCATCTCGTCCATTTGCCGCACCTTACCGTGTAGCACCATGCTGCCCCATCACATTGCTGGACCTAGATGACTGAGCTGCTCTCATCTTCATGCTGCTCATCATGCTACATCTTCCATGGTCTCGCCCATGCTTATGATTACATTCATCATGATGTTGTCCATGCTCCATGTATCATTGTGCTGCCCATGCACATGATTTCATACATCATGCTGCCCATATATCTCATGATGTTGTCCATATTCATCATGCTGCCCATATATCTCATGATGCCCATATTCATCATGCTGCCCATATATCTCATGATGCTGTCCATATTCATCATGCTGCCTATATATCTCATGATGTCCATATTCATCATGCTGCCCATATATCTCATGATGCCCATATTCATCATGCTGCCCATATATCTCATGATGCTGTCCATATTCATCATGCTACCTATATATCTCATGATGTCCATATTCATCATGATGCCCATATATCTCATGATGATGTCCATATTCATCATGCTGCCCATATATCTCATGATGCTATCCATATTCATCATAGAGTGTCATTCATGCCATGCCATACCATGTCATTGAATATGTTGACACAATTCCACTGAAGATTGTTACAGTCATACCATTGACTGCTATATCAACATTGTTGCCCCTCAAAGATGACAGCGTATATGTCTGGCACCCTTATATTTGACTGCGGCTTACCCTGCAGCTTGACTGTGGCCTCATGTCCTTATGACTGTGGCTTCCTTTACTACGTAAACATATTTCCAAGTGTCCCTTATGCCAGCGTATAAGTGTCTCTACAATTGCGTTGAATATCTCTCCATTTCAGCATGTATATCATTGACAGCGTGTATATATATCATTGACAGCGTATCTACACTTCTCATATGCGTATCTTGGCTGCGTTTAAAGTGTCTATAACCAGTGTATAACGTCCTCTATGATCAGCAATGAACAACGTATATATCTCTCCATTACCTGCGTGTAAGGTCTCTTGTGTTTGCGTATAGATGTTTCCAAAGACATGAACTAGGGCATCATGTTGACTGTAATTAGGGCTTCATCTGCAGCTAGGGCATAGTGTCTCTCCTTCTCCAAAAACCCAAGATGTGGAGAGGAGGAGATCACTTCAGAATGTGTGTACAAATGACATCAAATCCTCTTCTAGTTATACCAAAAACGTATAGGTTGAATAGACATGATGTTTGGGCTTCTTGAGTCTACATAAGTTGCAGGTCAGCTTGATAATAATTACATAATCAAAATAAATTCATATCTCCATAAATACTTATCAGAGTCGGATGATCTTTGGATCAATCCTACACCTCTCGACGAGAGGGATCCAATAAAAATATCATCTGCCATAAATAAGCTGACCCACATGGAGTTTGGCCCTAGTTGCCAATTTTAACACGAACTCCATTGAGAATCATTTGCTTCGCCTTTACCATTTCCTTTTTGAAATTCACTAACTTCTATTGGTCTATAGCATATGTTACAACACTATCTGCATAAGTCTTCAAACGATGCTCATCTAGCAAAAAGGACATCCTGGCCTTCAAAATGATATAGTTGGATGCACCATCCCATCTATCTTGATCTCTATGCCTTGCTGAGGCCATTTATGCAAAAACTCGACCTGGGGCAAAGATCTCCCTCTTTCACCTCCTTGGCTACTAGCACTACTATTCACACTCCTTCCTGGAGTAAGAAAATCTTCCTGCTGCTATGGCCTACTGCAACTGGAAATTTTGGATTTCTGAAACTAGAAACCCTCTCAGAGAAACTCCCTCTGTGTGTGCAATTTCTCTTCCACTTGGCACTAAATTACTCTCTAGCAAACTGCTGCAAACCCTCTGTGCCCAGACCAAAAATCTATTCTGTGAAAATACTGAGTTACTGCTTCCTTTTCCTCCAAAAATAACTTCCTGAACAAATTGACCCTTCCTACACTTTGCAACTAGAAATTCGACTCAACAATTTGTATTACCTAGCTAGGCATTGCATAACCCTTGGAAAATTTCTCTTGTTTCTTCCTCTGAACAACGAAATTATCCCTCTTCGTCTCTGAGCTTCTAATCCTTCAAACACGCTTTGATGCTATGTGAAAATTTACAAGTCTATTTTGTTGGATAGTGTTGTCATTGATGTTAACTCATGGAGTTGACTAGGTTTGACTGTGACCAAAAACACCAGTCATTGATGTCAAGTGGTTAATGAACGCTTCTTAGTAATTTTTGGATCACATCAAGATGGAAGCTATATTGTTGGATGTTTAAAAACCCAAGTCCTAGGGTTTGGGTTCCCAGGATTGAGGATGTACCTCAACTTTGTTGAGGGTTTTTGGTAGGTCAAATCATTGAGTTTGGCTCAAAGATTTATGTCATTAAATTCTCCTGGAAAATATGTTCCTTGTTGATATGTGGCATGCCCCGAGAGGCCTCTTAGTTTGATAGATATTCACAATTGAAGTTGGTAAGCCTAATTTCTGGGCTAAAACACCAAGGGGTAGTGACATGACACCTCCTCCTACGGGTGTCAATATATGACATTGTTTACCACCGTAATCTCACCACATATAAGTTACATAACTTCAAGAACCAAATACAATTAATCAATCATTGACTTCATACACCCTTGAGTTCCCTATAAAACACACCAAAGAGGATTAGTGTACAAGTTTCTTAGCATTCAAACAAACTAGTAGATAATAACTACTAAATTAAAATGAATCCTATTAAGAATTAAAGATCTCCTAAATATCCTAAAAGGCCTACCAAATGAAGCCCCTAATTAGCCTTACCACACACTATAAAAAGAGACTCCTCCTAACCTCCAAAACATAATATCTCAACAAATATTTCCATGCCTAAGCTCTGAAATCACTCCACTTTTCTGTGGTAGATCAGCGAAGTTCTTTTATTGAGGTAGTTTGAAGTTTGATCCTCTTTTAGGGCAGCGAAATTGCAGGAGGTAAGTAACCTTTTTGTCTTGTCTTGATTGGGTATTGTTTGGCATTTTTCTCATTGTTTTTATGGCACAATTCCTCCTCCAAGACAGTGAAATTTTTGCTTGATATATGTCTGTTTGTATCATTTTTTTTGGGGTTTCTGAGACAGCAAAGCTATTGGCTAGGGGATCCCTGTGGCTAGTGTATTTAGTTATGTTTCGCTTGGGTATTTAGTTATGTACAGGAGTAGGTCTCTTAATTAAAGACCTTCAGCCCTTAACTAGGGCACAAATCCAGGTCAGCGAAGGTAGTTATGGTCTCTACAGGACCTCGGCCCTCACTCTAAACACAGGAAGGTAAGGTTCAGGTTAGGGCATCCTTCTCCAAAATTAGCAAGGTCTGAACTATGATTCTCTGAGACTACAAGGATCAAAAACTTGAACACAAAACTCTGATTAGGGCTCTCATTAATATATCTATTGAAACATCTCTGTGCACGAGCTGTCTACAAGTCTAGATCAGTAAGATAAGGGTTCATTCTCCATGAGCATAGAAGCATTACAGTGTTGAAAAGTGTAGGGTTGCTACTAAATACATATACACATGCATCCTGTACTAGAATCAATGCCGACTTGTCTGAGCACATATGAAGATGATATAACAGGTGCGCAGATCCTGAGCTTATTTACAGTGATCGAACTAATGCAGAAGTCTTGTCTTATTGTACATCTACAGTGACCATAGATAAGTACTCTCAAGTAGTGGTTTGAAGTGACTGTCCATGACATATAGTTGACTTTATTGATAGAAATGTTATGACTGTGATTTGACAGTGAGTTAGTTGAGACAAATATTGACTTGACATTGTGACTTTGTAAGACTGTGTAACAGTGAAGTAAAGTAATTCTGAGTGTAGATGTGCACATGTGAAAACAGCTCTTGTGTATATGCAGACTTGATAGACCTCTGATGAATACCCCTCACAAGTATTTGACATAAATATATTGACCATAACAATGTTTTGGACTTTGACATGGCCTTGTGTTAGTAAGCATTAATATGACAACTAGAATGATTAGTGACTCGGATGCAATAGCTAGGAATATGATGTGAAACATTGATTGACATAGTGAGCATTCTATGACAAGTGTCTTGACTTTGAATTTATTTAACTAAGACACAATATGACAATTGATTTGACACCTAAATAAGACATTAACAGTCAGTTGGTACCTTGACTTTGACTTGACCTGTAGATTGAGGTACTTTCACCTATGACAGTGATGACCTAGGGATTGGTCTTGTAGTAATGACCTAGAGAGAGTGTACAAGTGACACAATTGTAACTTTGCAGGTCAGCAAGTCTTGAAGGCAATATCATCTAGTTGTACAAGCATATTGACATAAAAATGGATAGCTGGGTTTGACCAGCTGAACAACAGTGTTTACACATATGTTGGTAGCTCTCAGAGGACAGAACTTGAGAGCATTGGTTGCAGGTCATACGAATGACCTGAGGTACCTTGGTTTGTGCCATCATTTGGTAGCAGTGCCAGATGGTTGTAGCACTATGTTGCATGGGTTCTCGAACCCGGGGGTGGGGTTCTCGAACCCGTCCCGAGTTCTTGTCCCCAAGTACTAGATTTGGGTTCGGGTGCTTCTGAGAAGAACCCATAAGAACCGGGTTCTTCATTAAAAAAAATTGGGTTCGTTTGTTTTGATGTGTACGGAGAACCATGATGATGGGTACTTGGAACCCCAAAATCAAGTTCTTTTGGGTTCTTTTGGGTTCTTTGGGGTTCATTTTAGTTTTTATATTTTATTTTTTAATTAATTTAATGGCCTTCCCCTAATATTCTAGGTAGCTAGTTCTTCATCTTGCGAGAGGTATTGGAGTACTTATGCCTTTATCCATTTAGTAAAGAGAAATATGTTGGGCTCAAAGAAGGTAGAGAACTTAGTGTACGTTCATAGCACACTTCGTCTCATATCTCGAAAAGACCCTGGATACGAGGGTCCTTTCAAGAGATGGGACCAATACACAAACGATGTTGTGTGTGTGGATGAGGAGATACAACCAGATGGCCTTATTGAGCTACCTCCAATTGCTGTGGATGAGCAAGAGCCTCAAGATGAGAGTGATCCCTACCTAGAGAGCATGCTAACTGAAGATCTGAGTGATGTTGATGACATCGCTTGAGGAAGCCATTGTTCACTATTAGATACTTTTATTTTAGTATTTTAAAATTTCCCAGTTCTTGTTTGGAGATGCCTTAAGACAAATTTTGAATGTAGTATTACGATGGACATATATCATGATTCTTATTAATATGTAAACTCCAATTTGCACTTGATATCTAACTAGAAATTTTGAAATTTCATTGTGAATGTTGAATGTTCAATGATGTATGTGTTTAAATATTTAAAGTTTTAAATCATAGAATATTTATGTTTTCTTGTTTAAAATTGAAAAAAATATGCAAATTCGTATATATATAATTTATAAAATAATATATATATATATATATAAATATATATATATTGATTATTATAATATACCCCCGACGAACCCACGCACCCTATTTCGAAAAATGACGTACTCGTCCCCGTCCCCACACCTGTCCCCGTCCCCAAACCCACGTTTCCTGGCAACATAGTTGTAGCATCATGTGCAACCTGATGATAGCAGCGTTTGAGCATTGATGACTATTTATTCGTGAAGCGACATTAAGTGGTAGTCAGTGGTTATGCAATGATTTGCAGTAACAATAATGTTTGTGTGCAGTGACAATGACATGCAGTGTGTGGTGACAATGATGTGCAATTGTACAATGATAGCTTGATGTATAGCATCATGCAATGGCCAGTTTGTGGGAGTAGTGATCAAAGGCTACCAGGATTCGATATCTATTCTACATTTTCCTGACAACTATTCTACATTGATTGTGAGCACATGGGATCCAGTCTGAAAATTGTGAAACGTGGTCCGTTGGCTCTTCATGGTGGTAGGGTGGTACAAGGCAGGTGATTGGAGTCACCTTTAGGTTGTGGCGTGAGAACACTCCAGGACAACAGGGTGGTGCTAGGGCAAGCTGTGGCTTGCATAGGATATTTTGGTGTTGTTGACGGTGCCGAACCCGCCAACATTCAGGGGATCTCCCCGGTATGAAGTCCCAACTGGACCTCACACAGTTTGGTGTAGGAGTCCCATCCGGTATGATGGCTCGATTGCCATTATCTTAAAGGTTTGCCTTAGCTCTTGCTTGTCAGCACATGAGAGTGGTCTGCTTTGTCTTTGAACAACGAGGTTTGTGTGCCTGGTACTTAATATCCCTTCTTATGTGTTTGTGACTGCTGCATCCGTGTGGATTACTCGGCCAGAAGTGTTGTAGTGGCTGCAACACCCTCCAAAATTTTGGTTTGCATTCAATTTCGGAGCCTTCCTTGGGTTTTTCCTTGATGTTTGCAAGAACCCGGGCTCATCCCATAAGCTCGTGTTGAGTCTTTGCACCCTCCTCACTTGACCTTTCGACGAACATCTTTTTGCATGTTGGTCACATTGTCATGCTTGCAGTCATGTTCTCGCCATGCACAAGGTCTCGCTTCATGTATACAAGTTGTATTTTCTATGTAAACACCCGTCGCACTCACACACAAAGTTGTATGCATTGTCGCGCAAGCGTCATTGCAGTCGTTCAACGATCTATCATAAGTGTCACGCTTGTCGCTCGCACCGTCTGTTAGTCACACTAAGTATATGTTGTCTTGATGATTTGAGGCATGTTGTCATCAAGTCATGTTGAGTGTGTGTTCGCAAGGTCGCGTACACACAAGTTCACTCGCTCGCACACAGTCATTTTGCTGAAGTTCTAACGACTGGATCACCCTCCAATAGTCGGACCTTCGTTAAGATGCACTACGCAGTTTCAGCCCTCAGTGATTATGTATTGCTGCCCAGAACTGCGTAGAGCTTGAGATTGTCTCCCAAGCAACTTGAACTACACAATCCTGGAATCGACCGGACTGACTGTCACCTAGAACATCGCAAAAGTTTCTCAGCAAGCTATCTCAATCTACGTTGCTTGCATACAAATCAACCAAGTCTCCATTTGTTCAACCAAAGAGTTTGACCGGGCAGTGATCTTGGGACTCACTCCCCAAAAAAACTGTGCAAAAGCTGCCAAGCATGCCCGCTCTGCTGACTGAAGAAACTCCGCAGACATGTCGGACAAACACCCAATGTCCGTCACTGTTTCCCTCAAAAAATTGTGTAGTTTTTCTAGCCAGTCACCTAGTCAGCTGACCTGCTGCTCACCCAAAAGACTGCACAGTTGTCATGAGTAGTCACCAAGCTGCCTAACATCTTGCTCAACTCAGAACTATGTAGGGATGTTTAGCAGGCCAGCCCCAACAATTGCGCATTTTTTGCCAACAACACTCCTACAGCTCGCTGCTAGCTGCCAGAAAAAATTGTGCATTTTTTCCCTGCAAGACTCATGCAGCCCGTTGTTAGCTCCTTCGAGGAATTGCACAGTTTTTGCTGCCAACCCCCTCTACTTCTTGCATTGCTTCCCTCAAGAAATTATGCAGATCTGCCCTCCAACCGAGCCAAATCCTGCGGATAGTCACTATTGATCTAGATTGTCCATCTCAGTCTCCCAATGACTTTTGTGCAATTTTCACCAGCAGTGCCCAGAGCCTGCATCACAAATTCAAATCTTCCTTGCGCAGTTTCATAGCCTTGTCCTCTCTCCTGGTCACCTGCATCTGAAAGGGAAGGACAATGCATCATGGTAGACTAGGAGATTTATGGATTTGATGTCGTCTCGTCATGAGTGACTGCAGATACAGGTACATGGATAAAACATGACGTGACGACGAATGGGATGAACAAGGAGAGCACATGCGAGGAGATTTGTTTGCGAACGGACGGACACAGAATGCATGCAAGGAGATTTTTTCGAGAACGGACGAACATGTGAAGCATGCCAAAGTAAAAGCGAAGGAGCGATGTGCACATGCGACATCAAGTGAACACCAAGACCATTGAAGACTGCGCACACCTAACCATGTGGAGGTGAAGCTATGATACACGAAGAGCACATCCATCACTCAGCAACATTGCAGCTTGACATAGACACCACCAACAGCATGAACATACCAGCATTGTCGTGTTGAATTGTGTCATGAATCATCTCGGCCACATCACTACTATGGGCCATACTGTTGTAAATCAGTGTAATGTAATGTGGAAGTCCAAAAGACCGACATGTAATATGAAGAGTCATGTAAAGTTGAAGAGTCAAATAAGTCAAGCAGTCATGAGGGAAGTCAAACAGTCACAAGGGCCAGTTTACCCTTGGTTATAAATACCCCTCATTT
>APFE030106472.1:0-15125 GCA_000404065.3 Pinus taeda | reverse complement strand
TTTCATAATTAACCATTGATCGGAAATATATAGTTGTTGAAACAGTCTGAAGACTGTAGATTTATCATTGCGGTCTACATTGCTAAAATAGTCTGAAGACTGCAGATTTATCATTGCGGTCTACATTGCTGAAATGGTTAGAAAAATGTGCAAATCTCATTGCTAAAACAGCCCGTAATTTGCATTTCAGATTCAGAAGCAACAAGAAGAGATCATCAAAGGAGTTGTTACACTAGCCGCAACAACTACATTCCAAAGTTGGCATTGTCATAACCATTGTACCAGCATTTTGCTAATGGAAGAACAAATTATCCTATTTTAGCATATCGGGTTAAGAATAGGATTTATAATGTAATCAAATGTATAATAGATGTCTCCTCTTTAAATAGAGGAGACATCAGCATTAGGGGGTGACAAACTACGGGAAGGTCTAGTTGAAAGTAAAGGAACTTGAATCTTTTTGTAATATGATACATTGATAGATGAATAAAATATTGTTCTGAGCACTCCTTCTTAGTTCCTTTTTCTGGGGAACCTTGTGAGAAGGAAAGGGCCCACCTTCCTCACAAGATTCACCCATTAATTTCTGTAGTGTGTTAAGTGTTATTTTTCATTCATGCCTTGTTAAACTCCGTTTGTTGAAATCACTTATGCGTTATTAGAACTCTGTATTTATTATTGAAACTCTGTTTCTATTTGATTATTGCATTGTTTTCATAAATTCATTCATAGGTAATCAGTGATTATTTTAATTGGTAATCTGGTTTACAGAGTGAGTTTGTGAAGCATGGTAATCAGGAACAAGTTCTGAAGATTCCTGCTTGGGGAATAGGGTCTTGTTCTCTGTTATAGCACAATTAGTCTTTTCCTTTGCAAATTGATTTCTTTTCCTAAATTGTTCTTTTTAATGTAATCCAGGATTCTTTTGATAATCTGCAATAGATAGATTGTTCCTGCTGTAACTCAGAGTAGAACTTCAGTTTGTTTAAAGCAATGTGTGATTAGTGTAATTGTTACTACAACTTTTCATATCTTTTGGGATTGAGCATATACAGTTTGTGATTGCCTTTGAAACAAATAGATTTCCTTGGGTTGACAATTCATGTAGCACTTGGTTGTTTAAATTAATAAGCAATTAAAGTGACCAACATTTTGGCATCGTTTCCGGGGAAGGAAATTGTAGATTTCAAAAGCATTGATTTTTTTCTTTCAGATGTGCAGAATGAATGAGAGGATGCGGAGCCCCCAAGAAAACTAACCCTACAGGTGGCAAGGGAAAAGGAAAAGGAGGAAGAAAGACCTTTATTGACGAGATTATATCAAAAATTGAAGCTTCTCAGAGGCTAGCTCTCGAAAGCCAAAGCCTCAGTGCTCCCTTCAAACAAACTACGAAACAGAGGAAGTTGTGAGCCCTAAAATAGTTGAGGAGTCAACAGAAGACATTGAGGAACCAGTCAAAGACATTGAGGAGCCAACAGAAAACATTGAAGACAGAGCAAGTGCAGTAGGAGGACAAGCAATGGAAGGGAACAATGAAGAATTCTTTGGTGGAGGACAGGTAGATCCTGAAGGAGAAGGAAAAGATGAGAATTCGCTCTCTACCTTGGGATTTCCTATTGGTGATCTTCCCAGAGGAGCAATTCCCATGAAGAATATCCCACTTTCGGCCTTACCTAACTTCCATGGTTTATCTTCTGAAGATCCTGATGAGTTTCTTTTTGAGTTTGATATATTATGCAAAAGTTATGATTATGTTACTAATGCTCAAAAACTGAAGCTATTTCTAGCAACATTAAAAGGAAATGCACTAAGATGGTTCATGAGTCTGGGAGGCCATGTAATCACAACATGGGAACAGATGAAACAAAAGTTTCTGGTCAAATATCAAGACTACTGTCGGACAAGAGAAAAAAGAGAGGAACTATTTAAGATGGTACAAAAGGAGGACTAAAACAATATTATTGAAAGGGATGAGGGATGATTGTCTAGACATGCTAAATATGCTTGGTAATGGGGACATATCTCAAGAATCATATGATGAAATTGGTAACCTCTGTAAACGATGTTCAAGAGGAGTTGCAAGGAATATATCAAGTAGCAGGGATAGTACATATTCAAGAGTTCAAAAATCAACCAGCGAAGGAGCAACAAGAGTTGAAATAGGTAATTTACTTAAGGAATTTAAAACTGAAATGTTAAGTTCTTTTGCTTCACAAATTGACACCTTGTAAGTTAAGAAGAAATAGGTAGAAGCAGAAGCTGCTTTAGCTATCTTTTGTCCCAAATGCAAAGATAAACACCCACTAAGGGAATGCCCATTGGACAAAGTGCCAACTTGCACCCTTTGTGAGAAGGATCATGAAACACAACAATGCCCTTCTTTACTAGGAACAAAAGCAGCATTGCAACCAACCGAAGAAGAAGCTAAAGCAGTCTATCTGTTGACACAGAGAAGGCAATGGCAACCACGAGAAAAAGGTATGAACTCTAAGATGTCATTTATGTCTTCTAATCGTTGGAACAATTATCCTTTTTTTAATCAAGCAAACTACCCTCCCTTTAACCAGATGCAATACCCGCCCTGCAATCAAATGAATTACCCACCCATGCAACAAACAAACCCTCCCTTTGTAGACCCAGCAATGTCAACTCC
Organism: Pinus taeda; assembly: GCA_000404065.3. Taxonomy (NCBI): domain Eukaryota; kingdom Viridiplantae; phylum Streptophyta; class Pinopsida; order Pinales; family Pinaceae; genus Pinus; species Pinus taeda. The sequence continues at coordinate 12,472 of APFE030106472.1, read as the reverse complement.
TTGGCCTCCATAACAACATTCTTACTTTAACCAATGGAATCCAAACTGGAGGGGTCAAGAACTCCCGTTTCCAAATCAATTTCCTTAGTTTCAGCAACCACTCCCTCTACCATCAGATGCTCCACCAAATAATCAAATGATGAGACCCCAACTACCTGTACAACCAAACCCTAACCGCAATAATAAAGTTGTGCAAGTTATTGATATTTAGAACCAGCCTATGCTACCTGTTTTCCCTATGCAGTGTAATGATATTCATTTACGATCTGGGAAAATAGTTGAACCCATTATTGATGATGTTACCTCTTATGATTTTGATAAAGAAGAGACAGAGAAAAATGATTCACGTAAGGAGGTACAATCACCCTCTAATAAGGGTGCTAAAATAGCAGAACCACCATTCCCTGAGCATTTAGCTTTGACTAAAACACCTGAGCCACCTACTTTCAATCTTTTAGGGGAATTACAGAATCTTTATGTTAAAATTCCACTTTTACAAACACTAAGAGATGTACCAATTTATGCCAGAACTATGAGAGATATTTTTGTTAAGAAACTCGATGGGAAAGCTAGAGATCCCCTTACAGTTCATGTTATGGGTGATCTATTTGCCTTAATGACCGATAAAGCCCCTCCTGTTAAATATGGTGATCCCAGCCATCCTACTGTTACAGTACAAATTGGAAAAACAATCATTCCATGAGTTCTGGTAGATTTAGGTGTTGCTATAAATATTATGACTCTTGAAACTTCACAACTGTTACAGCTAAAGAATGTATTCAGAGAGACACCAACCATTCTAGAGTTAGCTGACCGTTCTACAATCAAACCAAAAGGAGTCATTGAAGACCTAATCATCTCAGTTGAATCTTGGAATTACCCAGCTGAATTTGTGGTATTACAGACTAAAACAAAGTTGGGAGGACATCCTCTAATTCTGGGAAGGCCCTAGTTGGCCACAGCAGATGCCTTTATCAGTTGTAGATCTAGTTCAATGACAATTTCTAATGGATATGAAACCAAGCAACTTACTCTCTACCCTCACACCAAACCCATGATTAATAATGATAATTTTGTATGGTTGGACTATAATGATAATGCTACTCAACCTATTTTGACTATCAGACAAGCTCTAAGCTTAAAGATACCACTGAGGATGAAGTAATTAATAATTTTATTTGTGAACCCTCCTCGGTGACCTCTGAAACACATAATCAGTTGGCTACAATTTTGAAATCTAATACCCAGGAAAAGCTTAAATTTGAAGATTTACCTCAAACATCAACTACCATCTCCTCTAAAAGCATAACAGTGGAAATTGAACTTGGCAAGAAATTGAACATAAACCCCAACTTGATAGATGTTGAAACACAGCAACTAATGAAGTTACTTCTTGAAAATAAGGAAGCATTCACATGGGACTGTACATATATGAAGGTAATATCTCCTGAGTTATGTACTCATCACATCTATATCAAGGAGGGTTGTCGACCAATCTATTAACCCCAGTGACAAATGAATCCTAATTTAAGGGAAATTGTCAAAGAGGAACATCAAAAATTGCTTAATGCAAGGTTTATATATCCCATATCTGACAGTGAATGGGTTTCTCCGTTGGTAATAGTCCCTAAGAAAAACGAGAAATGGAGAGTGTGTGTAAATTATAGAGCCTTAAATAAAGCCACTCAAAAGGATCACTTTCCCTTGCCATTCATTGATTAGGTGTTAGATATTTTGTCAAGGAAGAAATTATTCTCCTTTTTAGATGGGTTTAGTGGGTATAATCAAATCAAAATTGCACCCCAAGACCAAGATAAGACCACTTTTACTAGTCCCTGTGGAACTTTTTCCTATAGAGTTCTCCCATTTGGACTATGTAATGCACCAGCAACCTTTCAAAGAGTTCTCTGATATGCTTAATGACTTTATGGAGATGTTTATGGATGACTTTACCCCTTATGGTGTGTCTTTTGAGGATGCATTACAAAACCTTGAGAAAGTACTTAAACGTTGTGTACAAGCTCACCTTTCCTTAAGTACTGAAAAATTTCATATGATGATGAGTGAAGGAATTGTACTTGGACACTTTATTTCATCTCAAGGAATTCAGGTATCCATCCAAAATACAGGTAATTCAGAACCTTCATATTCCTAGAACACGAATTGATGGGAGAAGTTTTTTAGGACATGCAGGATACTACCGAAGATTTATCAAAAAAAAAATTCCAAAATAGCTTCTCCTTTGTTTGTGTTACTTATGAAAAATGTTGAATTCAAGTGGACTAATCTTTGTCAGGAAGCATTTGTTGAACTCAAGCATCAGTTATCTACAGCTCCTATTTTAAGGGGACCTGATTGGGCACTTCCCTTCCATATATCCTCTGATGCTTCAGATACTGCAATTGGAGTTGTCTTGGGATAAGAGAAAAACCATCTTCCTTATGCTATCTACTTCATTAGTAAGAATATGACTCCTGTTGATTTTAATTACACAGTTACTGAAAAGGAATTTTTAGCAATCATTTATGCCATTAATAATTTTCGACATTACATTATTGGTTACTCTACTTTTGCCCATACTGACCACTCAGCTAGTAAGTATTTAATGAACAAATCTGTCACAAATGCTCGAGTCACCAGGTGGTTATTGTTATTACAAGAGTTTGATATTACAATTGTAGATCGACCAGGTAAAAAAATGTAGTTGGTGATTTCCTTTCTCGGTTAAGAGCTGATGATAATACTCCAGTAGATTATTCCTTTCCTAATGAATACTTATTTGTAGTATCTTCTCACTCACCTTGGCATGCAGACATTGCCAATTATTTGGTTGCAAGGAAGTTACCATCACACCTATCACATCGAGAGAAAAGAAAGATCATTCAACAAAGTGCTCAGTATAGCTGGATAAGTGGGTGTATTTTCTACACAAGACTTGATCATGAAATCCAAAGATGCATTAGAGAAGATGAGGTTTATGATATACTGAAAGCTTGTCATGATGGCCCTTGTGGAGGGTATTTTGCTGATAAGAGAACGGCACATAAAATTCTCAGGATGGGTTTTTATTGGCCCTCACTCTTCAAGGATGAAAAGAAATATGTTCGGGCTTGTGATAGCTGTCAGAGAATGGGTCAACCTAATCATAGAGATGAAATTCCATTGAATCCCCAGGTAATACTTGAACCATTTGAAAGATGGGCCTTAGACTTTGTAGGGCCCATTAATCATCCATCCAATCAAAGAGTTTACATATTGGTTTTCACAGATTATGTGGCTAAATGGGTGGAGGCTAAAGCACTCCTTAGAACTAATGAAGAAGTTGTTTTAGCTTTCCTATTTGAAGAAATCTTTGTTAGATTTGGAGTGCCTAGAGAGCTAGTTACAGATGGAGGACCTCCTTTCAATTCTCATGGTTTTAAAACCACCCTTCAAAAATATCATATTCATCATAGAATGACTACACCATACCACCCCCAAGCCAATGGACAGGTGGAGAGTACAAACAAAGTTATAAAAGCCATTCTAACAAAAACAGTGAAGGAAAACAAGAAGGATTGGTCTCAAAAGCTCCCTGAAGCACTATGGACTTACAGAACTACCTGGAGAAATACCACAGGATTTTCTCCCTATGAATTGGTTTATGATAAAAGTGTTGTTTTTCCTATGGAATTTGAAATTAAAACCTTAAGAACTACTTTAGTTGTTAACCTTGATTTGACTGATGCAGAGACAGCCAGGTTGCAGCAGCTTCAGGAATTGGGTGAAAAGAGGTTAGATGACATTCATCAAACAACTATGATCCAACAACAAAGAACAAAATGGCATGATAAAATCATCAAGCATAAGCAATTCCAAAAAGGTAATTGGGCTTTATTGTAGGATTCTCGATTTGAAAATTTTCAAGGGAAACTACGTACAAGATGGCTGGGACCTTACGAAATAGATATTGTTTTTCCTATTGGAACAGTAAGGCTCCTAAAAATTGATGACTCTAGAACACCATTATTAGTAAATGGTCATCGGCTCCATCTGCACCAATGACCCATTTCCAAAGAGGATTTTAAGTCCACTCGCATGGCAGATTCACATTATCTCTTTTTGGGGGAGCTTTCTGCCCCTCATTGCATTTAATTTTTCTACATTGTATTTTTAGCATTAGATTAGATTTCTTAACTAATAATCCCTATCAAGGGCTGGCATGTTACAATTGATTATTTTGCAGATTCTAGATTTAGGAAAGGCTTATTGGAAAGGATAATCCTACTACAAGCAGATCCAAGCTTCATCTTGTGAAGCATTGTTCATCTCATTTCAATCCATCCATAGTTCATTTCCCCATCCTCCAGTAACATTTCCATCATTAATTCCCCTCATTTCTTTTCCCCATTTTTCCCATCACTCTTTAGCAACATTTTTCCCTATTTTTCCCATTGCTGAAACAACACTCTTCAGCAACATTTTCCCTATTTTTCCCATTTCTGGAACAGTACTCTTTAGCAACATTTTCCCTATCTTTCCTGTTGCTGAAACACCACCCTTTACCCATTTTCCCATTGCTGAAACACCATTTTTTTTTCAAAGACATCACAATACAGCATTTTCTGTCATGAAAATCACTTTCTTCCATTATTTTTATGCTAATTATGTCCTTTCACTGCCTTCTCCTATGATTATACAAACCTCTAATATAATCTACCTCATGTTTCAAAAGATTCTTCCATGACTATTGTTGATCTATTATGAATGAGCACTATATTTTTCGAAATATGAATTAAAGGTAAACATGAAATATGTAAATATTATGTGTAAGTACAATTAAACTATAGTTAAATGAGAAGATTATGTTCATCATTACCACAATCCCCATACATTTAAAGTCATTATTTCAGCCGTAGTTGGGGGGAATACCGAAACTATACGCCATCATTTCAAAGCAAGCAAATTACCATCATTTTTCTTATCCATTATCCCATCTCTTCGATGTTACTCCATGTTCTCATTCACAAAATTTACTCTGTTCGAAGTGCGGTAACTTGGTTTTTGATTGTGAATTTTACCAAAGTTGGTTAACTATGGGAGGACCTGATATTCGACACGAGCCCAGCTCGATAGCTCTGCTTGAATTATATCCAGAGGTGTATTAGATTTTTCAGCAGGTAGGCTAGATAGGATATTTTCAGAGGCTTCAAGAATTTGATCCACAATAGGTCCTTGAATTTGCACGAAATATACAAGAAGATCATTCTACTGTACAGGGAGTTCGAATTCCAGTCTTAAAGGGTAACATAGCACAGGTTTCAGGTCTACCGGTCACTGGCACTCGATGGTTTAATCGCAAGCATATTATTCTGAACAAACAACATGAGTTTCTTCTGCCAGGAGAACAAGTCAAACCGAAAGGCCGGGGTGTCCAACTTCACTGATTACCATCTCTATGGCCGAAGGTTGCTGAATTCGTCAAACATTACCTTACTTGTGAAGGTCACTACAGGTAGTCTATCAGCATGATTTTTTCTTACTAAATCATTTGAGACATGGTCTACTGTTAAATATTCCTTATTATTTACTTAGGTGTCTTAGAAATATGTCACATTACCGCAGACAGGTAAAATTCCCACTCCTTTCCCTCACCCATCACTGTCTTGTTTAGCTACTGATTCAGAGGGGTTTTGCTCAGCAAAACCCTTCTCTAAACAATCCACCCCTAGACCTTGAGCAAGCTACTGAAATTCATCAAGAAGCTAAAATCCCTCAGCAAGTTGCTGAAAATCCTCAAGGAATCCTTGAAAATCCTCAGGAGTAGCAACTAGAGAACATCCCCTCCAGAAATTCCACCCGCAGAGTAAATTGATCCAATTGACCCTTCCACCATATCAAATCCATCCCACAATTTAGTAGAATCATCTAATCCTATTGTTCATATCCCTAGTGATGATTTTGAAGATAACCTTCCCATCTCTATTCTAAAAAGAAAAAGGCAAACTAAGACTATTTTCCTATCAAAAAAATGAACGAGGGCCTCAACCAAAGCAGCTACCATTTCTAATAGCCCTCCCCCTTAGAAAAAACCCACTCATAAAAGGAAAATTACTACTCTCCCTTCCTTTTTACCCCAAAGACAAATGAGGGCGTCAACTGAAGCGGCAACTATTGCCACTATCATAAATTTTCAACCTATTCATCTAAAATCCCATACCCCACCATAGTCCCAAGTCCCGGAAACTTTACCTGTCTCACCCTTGGGCACTGAAACACAAGAACTAGATGCCCAAGATTTTACGACATCATTTATTTCAAAACAAGTAGCTATCACACAAGAACCAGCTACTCATTCAGTAGCTGCCACACAAGAGCCAGCTATAGCTGCCACACAAGAACCAGTTATGGCTGTAACACAAGAACCAGCTACTGATATACAAAATCTAGATGCCCAGGATGTTGCACATCACGTAGCTGTTACACAAGAACCAGCTACTCATTTAATAGCTGCCACACAAGAACCAGCTACTGAGACTGTGACTGTTACACAAAGCCCAGTCACCTTGGCTTCCCTTTTATAGGAAAATGAGTTTTTAAAATCAGAACTCGAAGCTTATAAGTAGGAATTAGTAATGGCAAGGGAAGCCTACGAAAAAAAGCTTAATTTGTACACTTTAGCCCATGTAGCATCCTTGGCCGAGAAAAATACAGAGAAAGATCAGTATAAGGAATATGTGTGCAGCCAATGCGGTAACATTTATAATCAACCAGGGTATAAAATAGTTGAAATCCCAATTCCTGGAGCCTCCTCTGCATCCACGTCTTCTATAATCAAAGAGGAACACCCTACTGTCACACAAGAACCAATAGGACCTTCAAAAAATTCTGAAAAAGAAGCTAAACCACAAGTACCTCGGCCTACTATAACTATTAAAATTGGAGATCATGTTTTTATTTCTACTCAGACTATACCTCAGCCTACCACTTGCAGTACTGAAAAACAAATTGAATCTCGGGATAAGCACCAAATAATGGACAAGTGGAAGAAAGAATATGTTATTTCGCAAGATAAGATCTTGCAGGAGCATAAATTGCTCTGGAAAAATCAGATATATTCAAACTAGGAAGTCTTGGAGCAAGTACTCCAATATTCTCGCGCATAGAAGAAAGAGAATAAAGAGCTAAAAAGTAATATGCTCCTTATGTTTGATTTGGTTCGGAAATTATTAGCTACCCAGAAACCATCTTCCAATTATTCTCTTTTTCTTGCAGAACGCTTAGCGTTCTTTCAAATAAAGGCAATTAAATATGGGAGACCTCATGAAGTATTTAGACCCAAACAGTTTGTGAAAACTTTCGCAAAAGCATCCACCAGTGATCAACATTTACTCTGTGAGTTGTATCTCAACAATGAAGCTATCCCTAAAAATAGGAAGCTTAACCTTAACCCTTTGGTTGGTGATGTTCAGATCAGGGCATTTTCCTCCTTCCTTGCTAATCCAATCACATGGCAAACTATCTTTCTTACAGCAAGGCATAATGAAGACAACCATCTCTATGGATTCGACCAAAGCCACAAAATCATGCCATTTTTATTTCAGAGTATCATCAATTTTTGAAAAAACCAAGGATGGTTGAACACATCAGGAAACTACAAGCAACAGTGCTACAAGACTGTCAACACTTTGTTAAGACCAAGGAAGTTGTTGCCTTAAAATCAAACAACTTATTCTGGCAACAATCCTCTAAGGAAATGCAGGAGTATAACCCCTTCAATCCCCCTAATTTTGAAGCAGAAGTCTCAAGGGTACCTGATTATATCAGATGTGTTCATAAATGTGCTGAAAATTGGATAGGGTATCATTTTCGTTTTCCTCTTTTATGGATGCCAGCACAAGAATATAAGGCTCATTACAGATTGACTAAAAAGGAAGAAGCAACGGCATGGAAGAGGCTACAAATGTGCAAGGGTTCAGAGATCTAACTGACAGTACCTTCTATAGTTACTGCTTAAGTAATTCGCACTCTAAGGGCGAGTACCCAAACTCGGATTCAGAGTGAAGCTGCATGAGGACATGCAACCCTTTCAGTTGGGGGGGATGTTAGGACCCTACATTGTACCTTTTTGCTCACATATTTTGCTATCATTCCACCCTTTTTCAATCCATATTTAAAGTCTATGTTATTACTTTAATCCATTTTCCAAAGGTATATAACATTTCTTTTCGTTACTATATGTTTAATTTGTTTTACATATAATTTTACATTACTTTCATAATTAACCATTGATCGGAAATATATAGTTGTTGCTGAAGACTGCAGATTTATCATTGTGGTCTACGTCGCTGAAACAGTTAGAATAGTGTGCAAATCCTGTTGCTGAAATAGCCCGTGATTTTCATTTCAAACTCGGCGGCAACAAGAAGAGATCATCGAAGGAGTTGTTACATTGGCCGCAACAACTACATTCCGAAGTTGGCATTGTCACGACCATTGTAACAACGTTTTGCTAATGGAAGAACCAATTATCCTATTTTAGCATATCGGGTTAGAATAGGACTTATAATGTAATCAAATGTATAATAGATGTCTCCTCTTTAAATAGAGGAGACGTCAGCATTAGGGGGGGACAGACTACGGGAAGGTCTAGCTGAAAGTAAAGGAACTTGAATGTTTTTGTAATATGATACATTGACAAATGGATAAAATATTGTTTTGAGCACTCCTTCTTAATTCCTTTTTCTGGGGAATCTTGTGAGAAGGAAAGGGCCCACCTTCCTCACAAGATTCACCCATTAATTTCTATAGTGTGTTAAGTGTTATTTTTCATTCATGCCTTGTTAAACTCTGTTTGCTGAAATTACTTGTGCCTTATTGGAACTCTCTATTTATTGCTGAAACTTTGTTTCTATTTGATTATTGCATTGTTTTCATAAATTCATTCATAGGTAATCATTGATTATTTTAATTGGTAATCTAGTTTACAGAGTGATTTTGTGAAGCATGGTAATCAAGAACAGGTGTTGAAGATTCCTGCTTGGGGAATAGGGTCTTGTTCTCTGTTATAGCACAATTAGTATTTTCCTCTGCAGATTGATTTCTTTTCCTAGATTGTTCTTTTTAATGTAATCCAGGATTCTTTTGATAATCTGCAATAGAGAGATTGTTCCTGTTGTAACTCAGAGTAGAACTTCAGTGTGTTTAAAGCAAGGTGTGATTAGTGTAATTGTTACTACAACTTTTCATTGCTTTTGGGATTGAGCATATACAGAGTGTGATTGCCTTTGAAACAAACAGACTTCCTTGGGTTGACAATTCATGTAGCACTTGGTTGTTTAAATTAATAAGCAATTAAAGTGACCAACATATCCCTGGTACAGGAGTCCACAAACACTTAGGGGGTTTTCCACCTAAAAATATTGTGCCTACTATCTCTATCTATTTACATTGTTGTTTACTGCTTTACTGAATAATTATAATATTGTTGAAGATTAACTAATGCTCTGAAAATGACTAATTAAATGCTAATTGCTAATAAATAATAATTCACCCCCCCTTAGTATTTCCAAAAAAATGATTGTCATTTATTATGTTAAAAGAAAATCCCCCCTTTTGATTCATGATTATAGCCTTGTTGGCTTGAGTATTTTCATTCTCATTATTTTTTGCTTGACTTGGAACCATTTTACCTTGCATTCTATATGGAGGACCTAATCTTGTATTCAATTTATGATGGTTTCTAGTCTTGGATCTTTATCCTTTGATCCTTTAATCATGTGTTTGATTATCAATTTATAAACACCAAATATCGTTAAAAGGTTGGGATGAAGGGATCTAGTGAGGGAAATGCTTTTAAAAGGAGCATATTCTTATGTTGCATTATTATATTACACTCTAGAGTTTTCATGCAAATTTTCCTTCAATTGTTTCTATAGGGTGAAAAATAGGCCCCCTTACACTTACCTCCCCATGATTACCTTTCAAGGCTTCATAAAAAAATAAGACATATGAATCTTGAGATGTCTATCATTCATAAAACTCCTTTGATCCTAACTGAGTTGCCATCATGAATTTGAATATATTTGGAAAGATTGTTTTCCTTGGGAACATTCATATCAATGGAAGCGATCCACCATGCTTACTCTAGGGCATCCAACTAGGAATATACTTGACATGAGGTGGTCTAGAATATTATTATTGTAGAGAAAATCATTTTTTTTAGCTATATGATTAGGGAGGAAATTGTTTTCTCCGAAAATTCCTTTGTTTGAGCCAACCAAATCTTCCGAAGTAAGAAGTTTGAAATAACCATGTAAACATATTTGAAATTTGGCTTGTTTCCAAAAGAGACAGAGCAAAGTTTTTTTCGAATTTTTTTAACATATCCCACCATGAAATAGAAGTGGTTATGCGAGGACATAGGTCTTTGAAAAATAAATCCCATACTTGTTTAGCATAGGGACATTCAAGTAAAAGGTGTTTTGTAGTTTCCTTGGAAGCGATGCAGAGATACATATGGAGGGCCTAAGAATCCCTCTTCTTGCTAACATGTTAGCTATTAGAGTCTTCCCTTGAGCCAAAGTCTAGCAGAAAAGGTTTATAGTTTACGGGGCATTGTTAGATTATATTATTTCCCATATCATGTCTTTAACTAGGATGTTTGTTGCTCCAATTGCTAGTGGTATCCTTGCTTGACAAAGTAGTACCTTGTTTCACAACAATATCTATCTTGCTTGTGAGTAGATTCTAAGGAACATCCCACTAAAGAGGATTCAAGGGATGAGATCAATGGTGCTAGCAAGCTTTGGTAGTGACCAAAGTTCCAACCAATCCATAGACCATCCAAAACCCATAAAGAAGTGTTTTTAAGAGAAGATTGTACAGAAATGTCCATCGATTGTGTTAGAGGAGCTAAGGTGGGATTTTTGGCTAACGATAGGATTCCTTTAATGTTATTAGTCCACGGGTTGACATGTTTTTCATTACCAAGGATCCATGATAATTTTTCCTTGATGATGGGAACAACTGCGTGCAATACTTTCCATATTGGTTATCTTTCTTCTCCTGCATGGGAAAGCCAACACATTTTTTTGGGGTCCTTGAAAATATCTCCTTTGAAAAACATTTTTTCACAATTCTAAATTAACATAGTTACCGATCAAACAGGAACTATTACCTCAAAACGGGTACTCTAGCCAAAAAACTCCAAAAAAACATGAAAAAAACAAACCAAAAATGAAAATTGTTTATGCCAGAACGATGTTTTTTTTAGGGTAAATTTTCAATATTTTTTTTAAATGGAAGTAAAAACAATTTTTGTTTTGAAAAATGGATGGAACCAAATCAGTTTGTATGGTATCAATGGCTTTTCTCTCGTAAACAATTTATCACTTGGGCAATTTTTACGGAAGAATTGATAGCACATTATGAGGATACAAAAAGTAACACTTTTTTTAGCCAATTGATAAGTCTCAAACAAAAGGGTTCAATAATGGAGCACATTGAGGAGTTCCAAAAATTGAACATAAGGGTTAAAAGATATTCCAGAGGAGCATAGGATTGATGTGTTCATAGGTTCTTTAAAGGATAATATCCAACATGATGTTCGCCTTTGGGAACCTGATTCATTAGAGAAGGCATTCAGGTTAGCAAGAAAAATGGAAAGCAAAATTATGGCAAACAAGAAGCATACCACTCACAACTATAAAGATGGAAGTGTTGTCCCTAGTCTTCCACAACCTATAAGGTTGACACCACAACAATTGGAAGAAAAAAGAGCAAAAGGCTTTGTTATAGTTGTGATAGCAAATACACTAAAGGTCATAAGTGTGCTGAGAAGAAATTATTCTACAAGTGTGAAGAGGAAGAAGAAAATGATCAAGAAAGGTCAAAAGAAGAGGATATACTCCAGGAACAAAGCCTAGATGAAGAACAAATAAATCCAACCATATCTTGTAATGCATTGGCGGGAATTACCACTCAAACCATCAAGATAGAAGGACAAATCAAGAAGAAAGAGGTAATAGTTTTGATTGATTCAAGAAGCACCCACAATTTTATTCATTGTAAGGTAGCAAAAGAATTGAATTGCTTCCTATATCCAGCACCAGAGTGTCAAGTGATGATTGCAAATGGAGGAACAATAAATTGCTCTGGAAAATGCCATAATGTCAAGCTATCCAGGGGAGAATATGTATTGACTAGCCCAATGCTTTCCATTCCAATGGGAGGTGCTGATGTTGTACTAGGAGTCCAATGGCTACAATCCTTGGGTACAATAGCTTTTAATTTTCAAGAACTTTTCATCAAATTTCTACGGAAGGAAAGGAAGTTGAATTAAGGGGTATTGCAGGGAAACCAGGAAAGATAATCAGCTCTAATGGTATGACAAAGCTTCTAAAAAAGGAACAAAGAGGTGTAATTGCACAATTATGTTCACTAGATGTTTCCACATCGGAATCATCTATCTCTCCAGATCTCCAAAAAGTCC
>APFE030106451.1:0-26007 GCA_000404065.3 Pinus taeda | reverse complement strand
CCTCTTTCTCTCCCTTACCCTCTCCTACTTTGTCTCACATCCAAGCTCTCTTCCTTACTCTCTCACCCTTTCTCTCTTACCTCCCTCTGTCCTCCCGCTTATTTCTTTGTTTCACTCTCTCCCTCTCTCTACCCTCCATCTTTATTACTACCTCTCCTTCTCTCCCCTCTTCTCTCTATCTCTCCTTCTTTATCTCTTTATCTCACCCCTAACATATTACTATCTCTCCTCTCCCCCTCTTCCCTCTATCGCTCCTTCTTTATCTCTTTATCTCACCCCAAACATATACACTCTCCCTCCATATCTCCCTTGTCACTCCCCCTCTCTCTCTCTCCACTTTTCTCTCTCTATGTGATCCTTCTTCCCTCCCTCTATCATCCTTCCTCTCTATCCATTTTTCTCCCTTCTTCTCACTCCCTTTATCTCTCCACCGCTATCACTATGTCTCTATTCTTCCCTCTCATATATATCTTGAGTTAATATATATATCATGATATTTTAATATATATTATAATATAACAATTTTAATATTGTATTAAAATTTAATATATTATTAATCCTAAGTTACTAAATTTATAATATTAATATTAGATTCAATGATATTTTATAATTACGCGGTGAGTTGTTTCCTATGAAAATGACTCTCCTCCTGGGCCACCTATACCTTCATGGGTCATTGATCTGAATGTTAGACGATTAAGATAATCTAGACCATTAGATTGATATTCTACACGTATTAATCAGTTCAGCTACAGTTATTAAGTTATGTCGTTATTCAAGTTACGTGGGTTTCCCTCCTGAAAGAACTGCATTTACGTTACCTGTCATAGTTTTTCCACAAGATTCATTGAGAGAGCCTCCCCAATATTCTATATAAGCTGGGAGTTGGCCGCAACAAATTCTGTTTCAGTCGACAATTTTTACCTTGTTTTGATTTTTTTTTTTCTTTGAGCGTGTTTTGAATATTCATACAATTTTTAGGAAACAAGGCGACAAGCCTTTTGGAATTCAATTAACATTCCAAATTGAATTCCAATTAACATTCCAATTACGCCAAGCAGAGGCGCTGCAAACCCTTTATAAAATGGCATAGAGGCATCGTATGTTTATGTTATGTTACAACTAGATATTTGGAAGTGGAAGAAAATGGAGTTGGGAGCACAGATAGCCGCAAAGGAACCAGAAGACGCGCAGATGGAGGTGATGGTTAATGGAGTGGAGAATGAAGAGGGCGATGTTTTAAAAGGAAACAAGCTACACGCCAACTCTCATGGAACCAAGTTCAAGCGGGTTGATTCAAATTTGGAGTCGAGTACAGTTTTTGGAATGGCTACTCATGGCTCAGTTAGTATCAATGATAAAATCAATTCATTTATGACTAGGCAGCATCACCTAATATTGTTATTATTATTTTCCTGATGTTCTGAAATCCTTATGGTAGGCAATGTAGGACGGGGCATTCTGTTACTGTTATGATAGGTTGTAAGGCATTCAATAAGAGATCATACCTCAAGATTAGTGTGGCGATGGACTTCAACAACATCACGTAGCCTTCTTATGAACTCTAGATTACCACTTGTTATTTCTTGTATTAGTTGTATTCATTAGAATGACAGTGAAAAAAATTTGATATTACTGTAGATGGGTGTCTGCATAAATACATAACAAAAGATGAATCAATAAGTAACAAGGGATGGTCTATTTTTATTTTATTTTTAAGTTTACAATTTTTAATGTTGTTCATTGTGTAGCTACATGATTTCATACTCGAAATTTTAACCCACATTATTATTATTAAGATCGCCAGAGTACTTAGTATATATGTAATTGAGGGATTTCTGACTTCATTGTTTCACCATTCAAGAAATAAGTGGATCTTTCATTGTCCTTGCTATTATATTGTACTTGTATGTTTTGATTATATATATATATATATATATGAGTTTAGCAGACTCCAATGAGAGTTACATTATTGGGGATTTATGTGATATTTATAAATTTCTTTGAGCAGTTGGAGGAGCTATGAAATTAACAGACAAAATGTGAATTTACATGGAAGAGAATGAAATGCACATTTCACTCCCAAAATTATGCACGGGTACAAATGCACTTTCTATTGCCATTGTTATTGTTCAGGGTACAAATGCACTTTACATTGCCATTGTTATTGTTCAATGATTAATTATTTTTTCAAAAACTATTCGAATTAAAATTTACCAAATGGATTGCTAGATACAATTTAGGGTAGTTCGCATGTGATATGATTTAGAATTGTCCTTTCACAAACATTAAATCTTCAATAGAGTATTTACTTAGTTGTAGTGCAGGACAAAAGGATTAAGACAATTGACATGCTAATGACTCGTTTTAATCCACACTTTTGAGTTTTCAGACGACCTACTACTCTAGAGAGCTATAGGTAGAAAAATAAATTTAGCCCTCGAGAATGCAATAAGTATTAAAGGAACAGAAATAATTCATGCACTTTGAATAGATAAGAAGATAATTGAATGTCATCTTTTATTGTTTTTATTTTGTCAAAGTATTAGTCACGCAGTTGCATTTTTAAATTTCACATTATTTCAAGAATTTTTTTCTCCCTGTGGGTTGGAACGCAAGATTTAAGTGCTCTGGTGAGTGAAATGCGCCTTTCATTCTCAATGCAATTTATAATGCCAATTTTAAAGCTCGATATGTTGGTAAGTGATTAATTCATTTAAATTTTACTTAAATTTTTTAAGGATCGTTATGTTGTAAGTCATTAGTTCTTTACCAAACATTAGATCTTCTCCAGAGTATTTATCTAAGTGTAGTGTAGTAGAAATTAACATGTTTTTGTTTTTAACTTTTGTTTTTATGCAAGGTTAGATTTTGATATTCTCAAATTTGAAAAAAAAATCTTAATGAAATTGTTTATATGATTGATATATATTTATTAGTTTATATTTGTTAATGTATTATATTAATTACAATTTAATTAAAATTATGAAATTCTAATTTTTATTGTTTAAAATATTTTTTAATTATATAAATAAAATTCAATATTTTAAAAAAAATTAACTTTTAAATTTTACAAATTATAGCATTAGATTTTAAATTAAAAAAAAAATAATTTATTAAATAAATAAAATTTCATGTTTTGGGTATTGTATGGTATAACATAATGTTACATTGAACACAACCATACCAATTACAAAATTTGAAAATGCATACATATTATTGATTATCCTAGCACTCAAACAAGTAATTAATAACAAAGTTTCACAAATTTATATATCTATAAGAAGATTTTTAACATCACCCAATAAAAATATGTGAAAGCTTTCAGTAATTACAATCAATTAGAAAGTTCTAGCACTGAAACAAGTAATTAATAACAAAGCTTCAAAACTTTATATATCAATAAGAAGAATTTTAACATCACCCAATAAAAATATGTAAAAGCTTTCAGTAATTACAATCAATTAGAAAATTTTACATAAGTTTAACCGAGGTTTACTAGCTAGGTTTGTTAGAGAATTTTTGGGATAAGGGTGAGCACAACCATTTTGAATAGGTTTATCTTCTAAGTTAAATGGTAAAATAAATAACAAAAAGCTATTAATAAGTGTCAAAGCATGTTTATACTAAAATAAAGTAAAAGAATATATAGATAATTAAATTAGTTTGATTATATAAGGTAAATCATTTAAAGGTTGATAATTTTAGAATATTGATATGAGTAAGAAAAATAATTAATGACATTTATGTTTTTGGTATTGTATGGTATAAAATAATGTTACATTGAACACAACCATACCAATTACAAAATTTGAAAATGCATACATATTATTGATTATCTGAGCACTCAAACAAGTAATTAATAACAAAGTTTCACAAATTTATATATCAATAAGAAGATTTTTAACATCACCCAATAAAAATATGTAAAAGCTTTCAGTAATTACAATTAATTAGGAAATGTTAGCACAAACAAGTAATTAATAACAAAAACAAGTAATTAATAACAAAGCTTCAAAACTTTATATATCAATAAGAAGAATTTTAACATCACCCAATAAAAATATGTAAAAGTTTTCAGTAATTACAATCAATTAGAAAATTTTACATAACTTTAACCAAGGTTTACGAGCTAGGTTTGTTAGAGAATTTTTTGGATAAGGGTGAGCACAACTTTTTTTAATAGGTTTATTTTCTAAGTTAAATGGTAAAATAAATAACAAAAAGCTATTAATAAGTGTAAAAACATTTTTATACTAAAATAAAGTAAAAGAATATATAGATAATTAATTTAGTTTGATTATATAAGGTAAATCGTTTAAAGGTTGATAATTTTAGAATATTGATCTGAGTAAGAAAAATAATTAATGACAATAATAATAGTGTTGAAAGTCAATTATGTGGTTTAATTAAAACCGTCATTTATAAAATGCAAGTAAAAAATTTAATTAAAACTTTTTATTGAATAGTGATAATGAAGAATATTTTTTTCATTAAAGCTTGAACATATGAATTGTATTGAAAGGGGCTCTCTACTCTAGTACTAAGGAAATTATATTCCTGCTATGTTATGATAAAATAAAATAATAATTATAATTATTAATTTGACATCAAATATATAAAAAAAGTACAATAAAATAAATAATTATAACTAATAATTAAATTAGCCTCTATACATGGATCTACTAAGTTCCAAGAGGGATCAAATCTTTTTCCTCTCTAAGATATCTTTGCACCGATCATATAAATTAGTCTTAGCCTTAATGGTTAGCTTGACATCGATTTAATTCTCTAGACACGAAATGATGCTTGTCACGGATTCAATTCGGAGGGATCAAATCTCTTTTCACTCTAAAATATGTTTACACCTAAAGGGACTTGAGGTCATATAAATTAGTCTTAGCCTTAAGGGTTAGCTTGCCACAGATTTAATTCTCTTGACACTAACTGATCACTTGTCATGGATACACAAAGTGATCCCTTAGGGTGGATCTTCTTAGGACTATATTCCATAGATGTGGTGCATTAGTGATATTCAGGTGAATATGCCTCGAACAATATTTTGTAGATGTAGCGAGGCAACAATCTACGGCGAGGAAGAGTCATATAGGAAAAAAAACGGAGTCATATAAATTAAATGGTCTGGTAATATGGATAAACATCTAATTATAAGAAACATTGAAACACTTACTCTAATTTTATCATGGATATTGTTAATTGTAAATAGATTGTATTACAATACTATGGCTCAATACCATGATTTATGAATACCACATGTCCAAAAAGCCTTAACCATCAAGTTTTTTATATTATTAAACTGTAAGGTGTTTCCCTCTGAGAAGAACTCCCCTTAGGGTGCATTCTATTTTGTGCCATGTCCATCCCATCATTCCAATTTCTTGGAACCTTCTTTGCCCACTCAATGTAAGGTGAGAAGAACTCCCCTTAGGGTGCATTCTATTTTGTGCCATGTCCATCCCATCATTCCAATTTCTTGGAACCTTCTTTGCCCACTCAATATTAGAGTCCTCGTGCCATCGATATCCAATTTTACATTGTCTTTTTTGAATCCTTTATAACAACACAACCATTTCAAAGAAGAAAAACCAAACTCCACCTCATTTCATTAAAAGAAGAGTGATAAGTGCTCTTTTTTGTACTTGGGAGATGAGTAATAAGTATGAATAAATGAGGAGTTTCTATGATTACTATATGATGATAAAACTCTTCTATTTCATATGGTTGTTGGTTTCTAGACCCATCTAATCAATCCTATTTGTTCTAGGTAATTTTGAGAGCTAATCTCATTTCCATCCCATCAAACTACCACACTAATTTTTCTTGTAAACATTGTGGAGCCCAAAACTTTCATTGATCAATTGAATTGATTTGAAGATTCAGAACTAGATGTGTTTTTCCCAAATGTATAAGCTAGCATTGTGACAACAAACATATGTGGCCATGAAATATTCTTTTAAGTGGGAAATAGGTAGATCTATCTCATCTTCCTTGTGTGCTTTTATAATTTTAGCATTTTGGAGTGTTGAATGATTCAGTTTGTGGAAGGAGGAGGTCCTAAAAGCATAATATGTCCTCTGAATGTCACATTGAAAGGATAAAGAGACTTGACCCTGCTACCTTTTCCATGATCAAATAGATTGGCCAACTTTCATCTAACCTAATGAAAACTTTCTGAGAATGCACACTATTAGAATGAAAAATCACATGAAAAAGGTGCTTTATAGAATTGATTCGAGTTGAAAATTTCTCCAAATTTCACCAGCATGTTAGGTTTCCCATAGAATTCTATTGTCAAAATGTGCAAGAGGAATAACATAATAGACACTTTATATTCTGTAGCCCATGTACAATCCCCTCTCCTTTAAGCATCTTAGCAGTGTTCTCTGTATAAAATTCACGTACCAACAACTTCATGTATTCACATTTATTAGTTATATTGGACTTTGCATGTGTGAGAAGTACAAGAAAACTAATGGAAAAGTTATTAAAATCCATACCTTTACGATGTTTTGACTTGATTTATGCTTATGCTAGTGTTTTTAAAGTGAAAAACTTTCTTTTCAAAAATATATGATATTGTAATAATAAGTGTATATAAACATAATTATATAAATAATGTAAGTAAATTAGAAAAGTGATTCATGATTCAAGGACATCACAATGAGAATCATTAAATCGTCATGGGTCATAGTTGTATTTATATTTAATGAAAGTCTTAGTTGATGAGACGAGTGAGTCAGTTTTGTTGGGGTTAAATTGAATGAATTCGGTTATATTAAGCTTCTTGAATTTGAAATCATCATGGGTCATAGTTGTATGGATTTTTAATGAAACTTTTAGTTGATGAGACCAGTAAGTCAATTTTTGTTGGGTTAAATTGAATGAATTCTATTATTAAGATTCTTGAATTTGATTATATGCACGCAAGTAACTTTATTACATTTGAATGTTTCTAATTGAATATCCATAATGATTGAATCACAGTGAAATTTTCTATCTCAACTGATCCATTATTATGTGAATGGAAGGAAACACTTGACTTTGTTTCGTATAAACCAATTCCATAATGATTGGCAAAAGTAGTAGACAAATTTGAATTAAGATGTTATTTCATATACGAAAATAAAATGTCGTAGAGAAATAGCATGGTGTAGATACTCACAAACTCTATGATATAATGGTTTTCTTCCACAAGAAAGAAAATAGACTTTTATAATATAATAATTATGATTTTTCCTTTTTATTGTCCTCCTTATAGATGATTGTTCCTACCACCCAAAAAGTAGCTCTGGGCAATCTGCAAACTTTAACTTGGAAGAGATTGCTAATATATATAATAGGATTAGTTATTACACCATAAGGAATTTCCCTCTGAAATGAACTCCACTAAAAGCCTTTATGTCCTAATTGTAGCCGTCAGATCTTTCGTTAGATGATTGAACAAAAATCAGCCATCTAATTTAGTAAAAAATGTTTTAAAACATTAAAAACCCTTAAGAAACATTATTGTATTAGTTATTAGTTAATATATTAGGTATTAGTTGTTAGGCTATAACTATAACCTATGGAACTATTTACCCTAACCATGTTATTGAACCCATCATGCGCATGGATATCCGTGTTTGATGCAAAGGAGGGCGGGAGTGTTGAGGAGGGCATAGGCGAAGTCGCTCTAGAGGAGGGTGGGGACCTGCAGAGAAGGGTTCATGCAGAGGATGGCGTAAAAATGATGATGAGGGCCACAGAGGAGGCTGCATGAGGGCCGCGTAGGGTGTTTTTCCCATAGCATCGTTTTGCCCTCTATAAAAATATGGTGCCCTCTAGTTATGGTGGTAGTTATGAAGTGTTATATATATTCGGGTCACTATGCTATGTAACCATACGTAATTTCCCATTGTTAAGGAGAATGTTGAAGATTACTCTGAGGTTATTCTATGCCAAGAATATTCAACACTACAAAAGCACCCCAACTAATATCAATTTTCTCACGTAAGCTATTGGGTTCCTATGAAAACTTGACTCTCATGGCAATACCACTGCGTGACCTCTTGCAGAATGGTTTATGAAATGTACGATTTCTTTCTAGGCGATTCAACTTTCAGGGACATTTTTGGACGTTTCTAGACTACTTCATCTTCAGTAACAGTCTTAATCTCCTTTCTGAGTTTTTGTTTAATTTCTATTTCATCCATGGACCTTTATCTGAGAATATCTTTTGAAGATCTCTTACACCGCTATTCACAATCATATCCTTGAGGGGCTACGGTTTAAATTTTTTTCCCTCTCTGTCATTTGTCATCTAAAGTTCTAGAAACTAATCTCGTTACGTTATTATTGAGTTGCATTAACACTCTATTACCTATCATAGTTACCTTTATAAAGCATGTTTGAAACTATAAATGTTTCTTTCCATCAATTATGAGATTAGATAGTAAATTCACGGGTTAATAAATGGTGCCTAAATGTTTCCAATATGTCTTCCTCATAAATAAAATAAATGAATGGCTTTATGCCATTCAAACCAGTTGATATGCCATTCAAACCAGTGCCATTCAAACCAGTGATAGAACTTGTCATTTAGCAGCAAGGATAAGTAACAAGACTGATTTAGTCAAATCTTTGTTCAATTTCTCAGTCAGTGAAAATGATCAAACCATCTTTGTTTCTTGCTGTAATGTTTGAAACTGTCCAGCATCCTTCCTTTTTGGTACTAAGAAATTCACACTTCTAGGTATTTGCTTCAACTCAAAGAGGAATTTAATCCTCAGCCTAATTTTGAAGGAGAATTTTTTTTCATCTGTTGAAGTATGGTTTACAAAATCTTTTGTTTCATATAACTTATTTGAAAAATATACTCTACTTTATCCATGGGTTAATTCCTCATGTAAAAATATAAATAGTGGTAAAATTCATAGGATAAATTAAATACTCTTTTCCTAGACATCTGGCAACAAGATTTTAGGAATAAAATCCTAACAGTAAACTAAAAATAAAATAAATTTTAAGTTGATACAAGGAATACGGAAATGATAGAAAATCCTCCACCATCAAATTGGAAATTGATTCTTTGACTGTTGATATCCTGCCTCCAAATTTGAATCTGTTATAAAAATACAAAGAACTGAAACTTTTTCAATAGCAACCAAGTTTGCAAACATTTGAATTATGAGTAATTTATCTGCTTTAAGATTGCCAATATATAAAGCCTTAAACTCTCCATAAAGTTGTACTCAAATTTTTTGATTTCTTCCCTAGATGATACCAAAGCAAAGCATGCTCTTTAGCTTCTATGGAAAAACCATCAGTAGTCTCAGTACATAGTTTCATAACAGGCTTTGTTGTTTTCTTCCAGTAAAATTTTGTAGTGGTTTGTTGTTTTTCATTTAGTATCTTGGTTCATTTAGCAATTAAAGGTGTTCCTTTCTTACACTACTTCTGGCTATTGCATGTTCCTTTATTCTTTTAAGCGACATACTTCATTTTATCATCTCATCTAGCTTTCGCAAGAGCTTCCAACAAGAGTTACAAATGTACCTATGACAACATCACTGGCAGTCAATTCCCTCATATATGGTTCTGCATGTGCTTCAAGGAAAATAAGCTCCTTCATGTGAATAACTTGGTGATATCCTACCTGCAAATTTGACTCTGTTGTAAATATTCCTGAAAATCTATCGACCTCCCTTTAAACAGGGTCAACGATGCCACCTGTTATCTAATGGTCCTCTTATCCAATTTTGAAAGAGAAATTTTTGTCATCTGTTGAATTATGGTTTACAAAACCTTTTGTTTCATATAAGACACCATTGAAGGCATCTCTATTATCAAAATTTTTCTATTATGTTTTGAATCCATGACCAAATTGCGGAGGTAGCATCTTCTCATGCCTAAGAAACTACATAGATTGATGGAAGCCATCATTAGCTTACATACATAAACTTGTAGCTAACATACACACTATAAAATATTAAATATTGAATATTTCTCTGTAGACCTTGAACCCATAGTAGACATATAAGCAAAAACCTCAATAATATGTTGTCTAGATTAGCATCAAGATGATACCAAACCAAAGCATTCTCTTTAGCTTCTATGGAAAATCTATCAATAGTCTCAGTACATAATTTTATAACAGGCTTTGTTGTTTTCTTCCAGTAAATGTTTGTAGTGGGTTGTTGTTTTCCATTTAGTATCTTGGTTCATTTAGCAATTAAAGGCATTCCTTTCTTGCACTACTTTTGGCTATTACATATTCCTTTATTCTTTTGAGCGACATATTTCATTTTATCCTCTCATCTAGCTTTCACAAGAGTTGTCCTTTCTTTGTTTGTGAATATGTCAACTAAAGGCCTCGGTGACTAGGAAGCCCAATATAATATACTTTCTTTCTTAGAGAATGATATAACAAAAATTCTGCAAAATTTCCTTGCATTCTTCTCTTGTTTCTTAATGCACAAAGTCATTGTATTTATTCTTCATAAGCATAGCCAAGACTGAAATGAAGTTAGACCAAACCTTCTACATTATGTAGGAAACGAATATCTTTGGCCCCACTTCCCCCCTGAAATTGTATCTTTTCAAGTCGTGATTGTTACGAATACTACAAAAACTACCTGTTGATGGAGAGCCTCAAAACTTTGTTGCATATTTATACTACACTGAAGTGTTTTTTCAGGTGGGTTCATGATGCAGGAGCATCGGACCTGGCCAGCAATGTGGAAGACTGTCCACATGTTGTGGCCTGACAGGGTGAAATTTGTTACTGTGTTAAAATCTAGGAGGTCGACTTCGTGAATAATTAGTTATTATTGTAAAAAGTGGCATATCTCCATATAGTATTCGATTGTTAGGTGCATTAAAATAGTTCTGTTGGAATAAATTTCTGGACGTTCACCTTATCTATCTGTTAGCGTAATTAGTGGTATAACAGAAGTTAATTAAGGGGCGATTCTGGTGTTAATTAATTGTAAACTGAAGATCTTTGGAGTGTATCAACGCCGAGTCCTCATGGGCCTGCAATCTGGTAAGTTGTTGTGTTATGTACCTGTGCTAACCGCAGATTGTGACAAATACAGTTGTGTTGGACCAGATTCTCGGGCAAACATTGAACCTGTATTAAACGCCCAACGGAGATATGGCGGAGGGGCGTATTCACTGGAAGAAATTACGGTCAAAGGGGAACGCCTGGATGCTCTCCCCAAACGCGCCTTATCCAACCATTCATAATCCGATTCGGTGGAAAAAAACAGGGGATTTTCTACAGATCGAGAGCAGGGGAATTGGCTCTGAATCCGGGGTGGATGGTGCGACATTCGTTTGTTTGTTATGATGACATTCAGAAAGGCTAGAGGCCGGAGGCGATATAAAAAAGAAACCAGCGTTTTGTTTGTAGTTAGTTTTTTAGAAATAGAGACAGCGGTGTAAAATTTAGGACCTCGTTATCAATAGATCAATCAACAGATGTGTCGATATTCCTTTTTTTCTGTTGTGTTTAGTGTGACCTCTGATGCGAGAGGCGGGGTGTTGAACCAACGCATATTCCTGTGTTTGGTTTTGCTGTGGGTTATTTAAAATAGCATGTAATTTAGTTGAAAACCTTGCGTAGTCACATAATATATATAACCATACGTATTGTGTATGTTGTTTCTTTGTTTTGGTGTGTGTGTTAAAGGTCTGTGAGGTGATGTGCATCCTTTCAGTTACATTTCCAGAAAGGGGCTAGAAACTTTTTGGGATCAATTGAAATCCTGCATCTTGGACTTTGGTCTGACAATTCAGGGAAACAAACCAGAAGAATTGCCGGAGCAAGTTCTCTGCTGTCTCAGATTGAATATGATTGATTCGTGAGCTACAGAAAATTAGTAATAAGTACCACACCTGATCATGAGTATGATGAAAGCAGCAATGAAACTTTTCTAACATGTTTCCAAGTATCATCGTAAATGAAATGGACCTATTTATATTAGTGTGATTATTTCTACGTTTGGCTAGCTTCTGTGATGTCTGATATTAATTATAGGAAGTGTCAACCATTTCATAAAATCAAATCATTTCAATTGTGATGGAGGACGAGGAGATCATCGCGTTCCAGTGATTTAGCCATCAGTAATGAGGTTTACATTAGCTGCTGCATTGGCGTTGGGAGAATAAGAAAAAAAGGTGCTCAAGATGGGAGGTTGTGTTTCATATCAGAAAAGGAAGACAGTTTTAAATTGAATGATATTCAATCACATTTTTGAGTATATGAATTAAAAACAGAGGTTCTGTTTGATAACCGGCCGTCTCAGGTTAAAAGGATTGTTTTGTATAAAATTGGAATCTGAAATTTGAAGCATAACTCATTGGTTAGAGCGCAGGTACATTATTTTTGGTATCAGAGCCAAAAGATCTAGGTGGTTGCAGCTAAGATGCCGCCAAGGCGAGGCATTGGTCGAGGAAGACCAGAACCTAATGCAGTCCTGATAGAAGAAGTGCGGAGACTGCGTGAACGAATGGAGACAATGGAAACAGCCCAGAGAAGAGCACCAGATGTAAAAACTGAGA
The DNA here is from genome assembly GCA_000404065.3 of Pinus taeda. Lineage (NCBI taxonomy): Eukaryota > Viridiplantae > Streptophyta > Pinopsida > Pinales > Pinaceae > Pinus > Pinus taeda. The sequence goes on along the minus strand of APFE030106451.1, from coordinate 13,443 downwards.
GTTCTTCAGAAGAATCTGATGAAAAGGTGGGAGTAGGAGAAGAAAATGAAACTGCCAAAGTCCTCAAGATGATGGCAAAAGTTGGAAGCAAGCCCAAGATAGAAATTCCTATGTATGATGGGAGTTTAAATGTCGAGGAGCTCATGGATTGGATCAGATCCATAGATCAGTATGTCGATTATGAAGAGGTTGAGGAGAATAAGAGGGTGAAGTTTGCAGTCACCAGACTGAAGGGCCATGCAGCCATCTGGTGGGACGAGTTACAGACATCAAGAACGTGAAAGGGGAAATCTAAGATCAAGCAGTGGGATAAAATGGTAAGCAATCTCAAAGCTAAGTTTTTGCCTAAAGACTATCATTTGAATCTTTTTAAGCAGATGCAAAATTTGAAACAGAAGGGAATGTCTGTTAAAGAATATACTGAAGAATTTTACAGGTTAAATATCAGAACAGGGCATGTAGAAGATGATTTGGAGAAAGTAGCCAGGTATATTAATGGGCTAAGGTATGAGATCCAAGATGAGATTAGTCTGTTAAGTTTGAAAACTGTTGAGGATGCCTATCAAGCAGCCTTGAAGGCAGAGGAAAAACTGTTGCGCAAACAAAACCAGAGAAACAGAGGTAAGAATCCGGCAAAAGAAGGAGGAACATTCGAATCCAAAATTCAACACTCTCAGAATGAGGCAGGGAGTGCGAGCAATAGAGCACCACAAAGAGGAGATTTTGGCCGTGGAAGGTTTGTGCCTAGAGGCAGAGGCCGAGGAAGAGATGTCCGGTGCTTTGCATGTGGTGAATGGGGACATGTACAATGGGATTGTCCTCATCAGAGATCAGCAAACCAGTGCAACGTGAATGGTGCAGAAGCCAAGGAGGAGATTCCTCAACCTGAAGCTAAAGAGGAACCACCAGAAGACGGAGAGTCCCTATTAATGAAGCGGGTATTACTGAAAGGAGCTAAGGAAGCCAAAGAACCAGTTCAAAGAAGGACTTTATTCAGGACTGTATGCAAGTCCAAGGGTAAGTGTTGCAAGTTGATAATTGATAGCGGTAGTACTGACAATCTTGTTTCTACAGAGATGGTGGATAAGTTGAAGTTGGAAAGGACAGTACACCACACTCCTTATAAAGTATCGTGGCTCCAGAAAGGCCATCAAATTTTTGTGACTGAACAATGTAAAGTTGACTTTCACATTGGCACTTATCAAGATGTTATTTTATGTGATATAATGCCGATGGATGTCTGCCACGTATTGCTAGGGAGGCCCTGGCAGTTTGACCAAAATGCCATTCATGATGGCAGAAGAAATACTTATACTTTGGAGAAAGATGGGAACAAGCATACACTACTGCCGTTGAAAGTTGAAGCTGATAAAGAAGCAGCTGGGAACAGTGTTACGTTGATGAATGAGAAGATCCTGTTGCAGGAAGATGAAAAGGGTAAGGAGATGCATTCTGCTGGTGTTGGCAAACCCAAGGAAAATGTTGAAGTTGGAACACAAGTGAAAGAGTCGATGGATAAATGGCTAATCAGAGAAAGCCTTAATCCATGTGCTGTGCCAATAGCACTCAGTCCGAAGAATGAAGATTGGAAGGAATATGCAGTCTCTAAAGAGGAGCTAAAATTGGATCCGAAGAAAATCCAAGCAGATGAGAATTGGCTAACTCCTAGAAGCATATTTGAGGGAGATGTCAAAAGCAGATGGCGGGAATGCAGTAGCAAAGACAAGCAGCGAGCAGATCTGAGGAGGCGGAAAAAGAAATTCCAAACAGGTGATTTAGTTATGTATTGCCGAAAGGTACCTATACTAAAAGCCAGAAGAAGAACCACAAAGAGACGCCATAACAGACAAAAGCCCAAAGCAGGAAAAAGGAAAAAGAAACCGCTAAAGCGAACCAGGAGTCAGGCTCATTATCAGTGTTTGACCAAATGGAAAGAGGAACCAGTAGAGGACATCAGCGGAACTACAGAGAATGAGGATCAACTCCAAACAACTACAGGATCAGTTTTCTTCCCCGGGAGTCTGATGCAGGAGCATCGGACCTGGCCAGCAATGTGGAAGACTGTCCACATGTTGTGGCCTGACAGGGTGAAATTTGTTACTGTGTTAAAATCCAGGAGGTCGACTTCGTGAATAATTAGTTATTATTGTAAAGAGTGGCATATCTCCATATAGTATTCGATTGTTAGGCGCATTAAAATAGTTCTGTTGGAATAAATTTCTGGACGTTCACCTTATCTATCTGTTAGCGTAATTAGTGGTATAACAGAAGTTAATTAAGGGGCGATTTTGGTGTTAATTAATTGTAAACTGAAGATCTTTGGAGCGTATCAACGCCGAGTCCTCATGGGCCTGCAATCTGGTAAGTTGTTGTGTTATGTACCTGTGCTAACCGCAGATTGTGACAAATACAGTTGTACTGGACCAGATTCTCGGGCAAACATTGAACCTGTATTAAACGCCCAACGGAGATATGGCGGAGGGGCGTATTCACTGGAAGAAATTACGGTCAAAGGGGAACGCCTGGATGCTCTCCCCAAACGCGCCTTATCCAACCATTCATAATCCGATTCGGTGGAAAAAAACAGGGGATTTTCTACAGATTGAGAGCAGGGGAATTGGCTCCGAATCCGGGGTGGATGGTGCGACATTCGTTTGTTTGTTATGATGACATTCAGAAAGGCTAGAGGCCGGAGGCGATATAAAAAAGAAACCAGCGTTTTGTTTGTAGTTAGTTTTTTAGAAATAGAGACAGCGGTGTAAAATTTAGGACCTCGTTATCAATAGATCAATCAACAGATGTGTCGATATTCCTTTTTTTCTGTTGTGTTTAGTGTGACCTCTGATGCGAGAGGCGGGGTGTTGAACCAACGCGTATTCCTGTGTTTGGTTTTGTTGTGGGTTATTTAAAATAGCATGTAATTTAGTTGAAAACCTTGCGTAGTCACATAATATATATAACCATACGTATTGTGTATGTTGTTTCTTTGTTTTGGTGCGTGTGTTAAAGGTCTGTGAGGTGATGTGCATCCTTTCAGTTACATTTCCAGAAAGGGGCTAGAAACTTTTTGGGATCGATTGAAATCCTGCATCTTGGACTTTGGTCTGACAATTCAGGGAAACAAACCAGAAGAATTGCCGGAGCAAGTTCTCTGTTGTCTCAGATTGAATATGATTGATTCGTGAGCTACAGAAAATTAGTAATAAGTACCACACCTAATCATGAGTATGATGAAAGCAGCAATGAAACTTTTCTAACATGTTTCCAAGTATCATCGTAAATGAAATGGACCTATTTATATTAGTGTGATTATTTCTACGTTTGGCTATCTTCTGTGATGTCTGATATTAATTATAGGAAGTGTCAACCATTTCATAAAATCAAATCATTTCAATTGTGATGGAGGACGAGGAGATCATCGCGTTCCAGTGATTTAGCCATCAGTAATGAGGTTTACATTAGCTGCTGCATTGGCGTTGGGAGAATAAGAAAAAAAGGTGCTCAAGATGGGAGGTTGTGTTTCATATCAGAAAAGGAAGACAGTTTTAAATTGAATGACATTCAATCACATTTTTGAGTATATGAATTAAAAACAGAGGTTCTGTTTGATAACCAACCGTCTCAGGTTAAAAGGATTGTTTTGTATAAAATTGGAATCTGAAATTTGAAGCATAACTCATTGGTCAGAGCGCAGGTACATTAGTTCATTATCTCTAAAATAAACAATGTAGCTGTAAAAATTCAAGGATCTAAAACTTTTTCAATAGCAACCAAGTTTGCAAACTTTTGAATTATGAGTAACTTCTCTGCTTGGAAGATTGCCACTATAAAATGGCTTACACTCTCCATAAATATATACTCAACATTCTTCATTTCTTCCCTATCTCATCGATACTACAAATTGGGCATTGTTGGATGATCTAGAGAACATAAAGAAAAGCCATTCGAACCACTATACCTTCATGGTTACAAATTTTATCTCCATTGGTTTCATTATCTCTAACATAAACAAATGCTAACTGATCCTAAGGATTAAAAACTTATAATTCATTGAACAAAAGGCAAGAAAATAAGTTTGTTGAAAGGTTGTGCTTTCTCAATATCAGTGTAGTATCTGGAACATCATTGTTGTACGAAAGGTTTTTAGAGCTTCAAGGTTGCAATATCTCACAGCTTCTTTATTCCATACAACAAAATGCTAATTGATCCCGAGGAATAAAAACTTCTAATTCATTGAACAAAAGGCAAGAAAATAAGTTTGTTGAAAGGTTGTGCTTTCTCAATATCAGTGTAGTATCTTGCACATCACTGTTGTAGCAAAGGTTTTTAGATATCCAAGGTTGCAAACCATCTACACAGTAATGATCCATTTGATATCTCACACCTTCTTTACTCCATACAACAAAATGCTATTACCATAGTTACCTTTATAAAGCCATGTTTGAAACTATAAATGTTTATTTCCATCAATTATGAGATTAGATAGAAAATTAGTTGGTTAATAAATGGTGCCTAAATGTTTCGAATATGTCTTCCTCAGAAATAAAATAAATGAATGGCTTTATGCCATTCAAACCAGTCTATATATCATTCAAACCAGTGATAGAACCACCACACACTATTTGATATTGAATCTGTCACAAATGATACCTCAACTAATCATGAAACCAATCCTCCAAACATCTTGGAAATAAATGAATGGGAATTACTTTCCCAATTACACCCTACAAATGAGCTTCTCATAAATGAAAGTGACATGCTTGGCCTTCGTGGCTTTGATGACAACCATAACTAGAATCATACCACTATCCGATTAGATCTATAAAATAATGCCATACAATTCATTGAGAATAGCCACTCCATCCAACGCATTCTTCAAACACATCAACGTATCCTAGGGACCCTTAGTACATTATCTTCAATGCAAAGAAAAGCTCTAAATATTATTTCTAATCATTTTGCTAAGAAGGATCGTTTAATCACTCTCAAAATGATAATACAAGGCACTACTCGTACAAGAAAATCCCTCCTTATCAATTGCAACAAAGATATGCTCATAACTCTTGCAAACCCAGAACCTTCACTGATCATGCTCCTCGCCCATACAGGCGTTGCTGCCTTCAACATACAAGCATCGACAATCCATTCCGCTCTACACCTTCCTATAAAGGATCTTATGCCCTTAGAAGGTAATGCTCTTGCAAAATTCTAAGAAGAACTCAGGCATATAAGGTACATACTAATCGATGAAATGAGATTCATTGGGCCAAAGCTTCTTAGGCATATTGATGAACATCTTCGAGAGACATTTCCACATCAAAGAAACACTCCTTTCGGCAGTTGTTCCATTATATTGGTTGGTGATCTCAGTTAGCTACCATCCATCAAAAGCATAGCTCTATATGCAAGGATGAGCCATGGAAGCACACTCTGGAACACCTTCAACACAATCATCACATTAGACACAATATTTCGTCAACAAGGTGACAACATTGCCCAGGTTACTTTTAGGAACATCCTCGAGAACATTAGATATGCAAATCCAACAATCGACGACTACAACATACTCATGTCACACACAGATTCCTTTTTATCAGGAGATGAAATACATTCCTTCCATGATTCCATGCATCTATTTCCAACAAATGATCAAACAATGGTCCATAATAAGCAAATGATCAAATCTATAAACACTCCAATCACAATATCCATTATTGAACATGACAACACATATTCCAAGATTTCCTCAGAAGTCAAGCAACTTGAGTGAATTGTATTACTATGCAATGGTGAAAACGTTATGTTAACTTCCAACCTTTGGGTTTCAGCCAGACTTGCTAATGGTTCCCCTAGAGAAATTGTAACCATCTTTTACAAAGAATCAACTGCACCACCACAAATTCCAATATTTGTTGTCGTAGACTTTCCCAAATACAACGAGCCTCCTTGGGATGAAAGAAGCCCCACTTGCTTGCCTATTCTAGCAATAAAAAGAAATGGGCGTACACAAATTCCACTGAAGATGGCTTGGGCTTTAACCATACATAAATCTAAAGGTATGACACTTCCAAAAGCAACAATTGACATTGGGAAAACGGAACGTCAAGGTCTCACGGTCACAACAATTTCAAGATTACCTTTTCTACAAGATCTCCAGATTAACCCCGCATTCAGTTTCGATCATCACAATAAAATGAAGGACAACAAAAACATTACTCGCAGAAAACACACAGAAGAAATTCTTTGTTCAATCCCACCTCCAGATAATTTGCTCCAATCCATACTTTGACATCACCAAAAGGTTCCCTCTATTTATTTAGCTCATTCTATTTCATAACATACCTTTCATATCTTTCAACAACTACCAAATTTAATCATTATTAATAATTATGCAAATATTAGAATGTCTTTATATTATCTATACATCTCATTCTAACATTTTCTTTCTTTTGCAACAGAACATATGGAATCAGAAATAGCACATCTATGTAACTATTGGGACGAAATTGAGGCATCAATACTTACACTACAACATATACAAAACAGATTTCTTTCAGTACAAAATCCAGCAGTACCATTATATTGCCTGCGTCCAACCATACAATTATTACGACAAATAAAAGCTTCCCTGAAACGCATAAACCACATTCATCAACGTGACAAAATCTAAAAAAGACGAGCAGAATGGCAAGCAAGAAATATGCGTCTCCAACTACACATAAATCTCCAATGGTGTTCAATATGCCATCATTCACCATGCATCTTTGACTAAAAATATATAAATCCCCATGGCAAAGGTAAATTCATTTCCATTCATTCCAAATTCATTTTAACACAACTCACCTGCAAAGTATTACTAATAAATTTCGACAATTGATTTACATATTACAAATTCTAACAAAATATACATTTTGCAAGTTCATTATGGCTTCTTCAAGTCTTCAATGCCTCCAACAATATTTGATGCAACTTCAAATACGGAATGACAAGCACAATGTTTTTTAGAATATTATATTGCTTCTCGAACCCGCTAATTGTATTTTCAAATTGAAACTTGAAAAATGATGTCTCGAGATCAAATACCATTTTGATAGTTTATGTCTTCACAACCAATTCATTATCAATGGGGTTTAACATATTTTGTTAACAAAATCAATTTATTTTAATGAATATTCAACTACGTAATTTTTATCGAGATACAAAGGCGTCTAAACAAGTTCAATGGATATTTATGACTACTTGTATTCCATTTTGTAGCCACTTTAACCCCCAAATATGGTTTTCAGCATAACTTCCTCAAATTAAAACTCAAAATCAAAAAGCTCATAAAAGCCCATTCACATTTCAAAATTCTTCCACACATTATGCCTTACTGCATTTCCTTTGCAACATTAAGTATGCTAGTATTTAATATTATTAATATTAAATTCAATCAAGCCAAGCTCTCAACATCGCGAATTATTGAATGGAATCATTGAATTGCATATTGAACCAAGTCAATGGGACCCACACACATCGAAGGCAAATCACCAGCTATATTTTGCGTGCTTTATTGAGGATTCGTGGTATTGTCGATCCCAACTATAGCACGATGTAGAGCTAAGATCGAAGGGAGTAGATCTCGGTAATCTGGAGCGGCCCTCAGAAAACAGCAGAGGCATGACAGAGAGGTTACTAGGAGGTTACCAGCATGAAGGCACTGCATAACCCTGTCGAGTACACGGTCACAGATCCAACAACAATGGGTGAAGGAGGGTATGAGAACTGCGTAACTGTGAGGATTGATTTGTCGTCGGGAGCTTTAGCGCCTCATAAAATGAAATTAGGTGATTAAGGTGATGGTTCATCCCTCTAGTTCCTCCAAGAATAATTTGATGACTTGGGTCGATTATGCATGGGCCAACGACTATGCCAATGATTTTTTTTTTAAATTAACTCTTCCCATTATATTATTGGGAGAAGACCTTCAAGGTCGCAGATGGGAAGTATTGGATATCAGTGAAGGACGTGCTTGTTTCTGCTACAAGTTTGCACCAGTGATAGATTTAGTTGATTGGGGGCATGGTATTCATAGCTCTAAGGCTCTAAGAGCCACTACGAGGACAATCATACCAAGGGCCGATATATCAACAGGAAAGGAAGCACTCTGTAGAAGGCCATGAGGCCATCATAATACACTAAGTAGAGGGAATCGCTGATGAAAGCAACGACGAACTGAGGATTCATGCTGTGACTAAAATACGTCATATGGAGAGTTGTCAAATAGGTCCAGTTTTGCAATATCATGTGGCCATTAGCACACGCATGTGATTTTAGACGGGTCGCAGTACAATAGTCAGCAGAGAAAAGTATTCAGGTATGACATATTTCCATTGGGCATTGTTGTGGATCCATTGGACACAGAGGATTAGCTTGGAATTGCAGGGTTGTAGGCTGGGAAGTCGTGAGCCGTCGGTACATCAATTAGGCACTCGTGATTATAGATAGAGATTCATTCAAATAGCTGCTTGGAAAATTCAAAGGTTTGGGGATTTTTCTAGGGGCACAATTTGGATATATAAGGGTTATATATATATATAAAACAATGTGGGGAAATACTTTATTCTTCTATGATGGGATCCGAAAATCAACCCTCATCGTTCTGTTCTTTTTGCTTTTACATGAGTCGTTATTTGTCAATTTCCTATTTATCCAAATTCTAGAGTAAATTTAAAAGAACAGAGTTTTTTTAAGTAAATAAAAACAAACATCCTAATACAAAAGAAAAATGAAACGGAAACTGATGCCGTGTCTTAATTGCTGACCACTAAGGAAATAAATAAATAAATAAATAAATAAAACAACTCAGGTATGATGACCTGTGAACCAGTTTAACTTGCAAGACAAACGCCTCCATTTGTTTACCTTTAGTTGGATGCTTATGCAAAATGTTTAGAGTATTATGATGGTCAATATCCAAGTGATGTAATAAAGATTCATTTTGAGACTCAAAACTCATGATACTACCATATAAAACCTATGGTACAAGAGTGTGAAATTATACTTTCACCAAAACCTAGACATGAAATCTCCTTAAAATGTTTAGAGTATTATAATTGTCAATATCCAAATCAGGTAATAAAGATTCATTTTAGAACTCAAAACTCATGTTACCACCATATAAAACCTATGGCACAAAAATGTAAAATGTCATATAATTGTTCCATATGAAATGGACACTCTAATAGATAATCACTCTTTTACACCTTTCACATAACTATACCCTTATATTCCTCTTTGGAGTGTCTCCTCCATTATCTGATTCTTGAACTTCTAAAAAAATAATTTTCCTTGCTTTTCTTTAAAATATTAGATCTATTGTTTATTGGCCATGAACGTGTGAAAATATATTATTATTATTATTAGCTATGTAATAACTCTGCCATTTCACACCATCGCTCTGTCTCTGCTTGGACTTGCTCGGCAATCTCCCTAATGGCAGCCTTCCAACTTTCCGAGCGGAACTTGTTCTCTTGACATTGGGCAACCAGAGAAAACCTAACTTGGGATTTATAATTTTAGGACAAAAAGCACAAAGAATAATACCATCGTTGTGATGCAATTTACATGCCTGTTTTGATCTTCCAGCTGCATCTGTTCTTCTCCAACTGCAATTTCCAGAGCTGCTGGGCACTACGCAATACAGACGCTTTTTCCCACCGCAATCCCTCCATTTCTGCCTGAGTGATATACACTGTTTGGAGGGATTGCCGTGAGAAAAGGGCGTCCCTATTGCGATCCAGACACCGGTGATGCGAAGTAAGATGCAGTGGCTGTAGGCTTATCTTCAGCGCGCTATGTTGTTGTCATTCGGTCTGCGCCTTTGAATAGAGACAACATCCGAAGTAGAGTATAATGAAACTTAATTCCAATTCCACTGCTCTGACGATGGTGTCCACTGCGAGAATAGTATTCATCCCCTTATTGGACACACCAAATCAAATCTACAATAAGAATCCCGTTATCGGCCCCTCTCATCCCCACTACAGATCTCAGGTTTTTATAAATCGAATGCTCCAGAACGGGATTAATAGCCAGAAGTATCCTTTAACTGCTCGGGCGTTGCTGCAATGAAATCGGGTAGTAGCTTCAAATTATAAGATATACGAATCCAAATTGATGGGAAATATGTCAATTCCATACAATTTTAATATGGAAATATGTCAATTGCAAGTAATAAGGAACCAATGTAGGAATAGAAATCTGTTGCGGTTGAAACTTGTACTTGAATATTTATATAAGTAGCGTCGAGTGCAATTTACTTATGTGTCACTTTCATACATAACCCATGGATTGATAATATAATGCCATGACTAACATATGATGGATTATATTTCCATATTCTCTTTTTATTACTCTAGCTTCGACATAGGGGCGGGACTTCACTATAATGTTTGGGATTTTCATGAATATTTTATGTTTCTATCGTTGGTACAATGATTAGTTTGGATATCTGATAGTATTTGTTTTCGACGTTTCTTAATTTTATAAATTAGTTGTGCAAATTCTTAATGTGGGGTTATTGTGTAGTTTGCTTTAATTCAGATTTACAATCTGCTAAATTAATTTGGCCTTTTCTATTTAAAGAGCTAATGTGCCTGAAATCCTTAACCTTATTAATCTTTTGGTACTATCCATAACATGCATATGCTTAAAATATTGCAATTGTAAATTTGTGAATCATGTAATAATGATTTATTTTGGGACTCAAACACCATGATTGCATTTTGCAAAATTGTATAATAGTGTGATATAATTTTTCATGTGAATTGGGTAATCTAATGACTAATATGCTCTTTTACATCTTTCACATATCTATACCCTTCCATATACCCTTCCCTACCTCCTTTGAGTATCTCTTCTACTATTTGATTCTTCAGCTTCTCTTGTAGTTGAAAAAACCAATTTACAAGTATACAAATATGTTAGTTACAGACCTCCATCCACCTCTCTCAAGCCCATAAGACTAGTAGCATGTCATCTTTAATCTCTCTATGCATCTCTATAGGGACTTCTTTAATTAGCTTAGTTCTAATATTGGTTTGAGTGGTTCATTATAGGAAATCATCACTTACATAGTTTTACTCATACCTTGAAATTTTCTACACTAAAACTTCTACAAAGCTTCTATCACAGCCAGGAAAAGTGAGAGGTCATCCCCTCTAATGAACTATACCCACCTATTTTACATGTTTTATTATTTTTCTTTAAATGTGTGTGTGTAGAGAGAGGGGGGTATTATCCCCTCTAACAAAACCAAGTCTATCTATTTGCATGATTTATTATTTATCTTTGAATATGTGGATCACTCATCGAAGACTATCACAACTCTCCACTATACAAAATAGTAAATAGTACCATGTGAGTTTTGTTCCTTCTTCTCTTTCCTTCCCAAACATTAGGGCTTTCAGCTCACTAATGAAATTACCAAGTAAGTAATCTTAGTTAGATGGTTTATTTTACTTTGTTAATTTGTTAATAAAACGTAATCTAAATCTTAATTTAATTGCCTAGATCACATTTAGTCATTGGTTATCATAAAAACTATATTATTGTCTTGATAAATTTATTATTTTTCACTAGGACAACCTAGTCTAAGTCCTAATTAAATCACCCAAATCACATATAGTTAGAGGTTCTCAATTAAAATATCTTAAGATCCTAATTAATAGAGATGCTTTAACTCTTATTTTGACCTTATTTTATCCTACCCTCAAGTGATTATGTACTTGGCTCCGAGAACAAATAATATTTTCACTATTCTCCTTCCTTCTTTTAGTCATGTCTAATTGGATGTGTTTGTCATCCATCCTTACTCTCAAACTACTTGTGATAGAAAAAATCTATACATTATGTACATTTTAGTTGTTCCACTCAGAAACTTTTGATAAATTTCCTTCTCATTACCTAGGACTCTATTTTCTTTTCCATTTTCAACTACTTCTCCCACCATTATGTAATTCTTCACTAAGAGCTAAAATCCTCCTCCATGTCTCACTCTAATCCAAATTACTCTTTAAGATACACTTCTTGAGTCTCCATATTTCCATGATAGACTTCTAGATTAACACCATTAACATGACTAGTTATGTGGCTTCTCATAGTGCCCTATCCCACCTTTGCCATTTTGATGATTGAAATTATTACATTTCTGTAGCTCATTCTCTATGAATTCCTAGTTATTTCATAGCTTCTCATGATGCGATCGTTTGCAGCACAACTTCTGTACCCTTTTCATCCGCGATCTTCTTCCTACATAACCGTCAAATAACATCATAGAAAATGGTAGGCCTCATTACTAAACTATTCAACGAAAAAAATAATAATATATGATGAGCTCATTATTCACTGTCATATAGCAGCAACCCGAAAAGCATCATATCGACTCAGCCATGGAGATTGACTTACCATTGATCTTGTTCCAAGTGGATTGAAGACCCATTTCGAGCAAAGTAAACATAAAACATGTGTCCACCTCATGTACAAAACGATATCAGGGTAAGACAAAATTCTGCAAGTAGTTTATCATGGTTTATTTCACAAGATCTCACATGAGTTGACATTTTACAAATATCCATCAACTCTTAGCCTTGATTTGATAACACTCCTTTCTCATTTTGTATGATGTTATTTAGTTGTATTATATGTATCTAGTATTATCTCATGTGATTTATTTGTATTATGTATCCAGATTCATTTCCTGAAGTGTTTAAACAATACTTAAATAGTTTGTCTCATGTTATTTAGTTGTATTATGTATCAATTGTACTATGTATCTAGATTCATTTTCTAAAGTGTTTAAACAATACTTAAACAATTTATCTCCTATGCAGAATGTCAAGTCTATAATATAAATCAAATGTTAAGATTTATCTCTAAAGTAGTTATGTTTTTTTAGCTATTTAATTAAATTAATTAATTAAAAAAAGGTTATATGAACAAATGTTATATGAAGCGATTTACTATTTTTTGTGCATGTGGTATTGATAAGCCATGGTATTAGCTCATAGTATTGTAGTAAAACATATTTACAAATGAAAAATCTCCAATATACAATGTTGATGTTTCTGCTATATATATTATATATATATTATATATATACAAAACACAGAAAGCTATATTTTAATAAGTTTATGTTTTTTTTTTTTGAATTTAACAATAAATTTATCATTTAATAAACGTAGTAGCTATTTTTATTTTTTCTTTGGATTGTTGTGTATCTATATTTACCATCCATTTAATTTATATGGTTGTGTGAGTTATTGATAATTAGATTAAAATTTTGGAACCCTTATTCTAAAATAAACATGTCTATCCTTATAATTTTGATTACGCAATAAATTTACATAATATATTCAAACTAATTTTTTTTTATTGAACAAAAATCTAAAGGAAAAAATAATA
>APFE030106444.1:1358-13614 GCA_000404065.3 Pinus taeda | reverse complement strand
AAATATACATTATTTTAGCATCAAATATCTATAGAAATAGGGTAAGATAATCAAATTTCGAGTTTTTTTTCAAGCGTCATTGAATGGTTGCATGAATATATAAACAAGTAAAATTTCAATTTATAAACATATAAATGGGGAGGGAAAAAAATGAATTGAAGTTCCTACAATAGACCCTTTAGCATGCCCTACTTCCCTAAAGAAAACACTAAAAGGGCACTTCTAACTATAGTTACCAAATACAAGAAGAAGAAAGAGGAGTGGAAAAAAATACTCACAATTGGAATTATACTTGTGATAGTGAATCAATCTACAACAAATATGCCTTAAGTGGTCTAAAGCGTTTTGATATACACATCAAAGCCATCATAGTAACACAATTTAAATTCATAGGACATCCCACATAACCATATGTTCAATGGTCATTTCCCCTTACATTATCTTAAATTCAATTCTGATGGTTGTTCTTCCTGGAAGAGTGTCTCTCTTTCCACTTCTAGAAGAGCATCACTCTACTCCAGTTCCACATCCTATGTTTTCATTCCCATTACTCTTGCTCTGACACTAGACTGTACTGAAGGAATTAACAATGACGTCTTTTTGAATACCAAAAATGCCTTCTTCAATCTTAATAGCAGTCTAATTATGCTCATCAGTCGTTAAAATCTAACAGGTGGAGTCCTCTTAAGATAATTGTATGCCCCTTTCTAACACATCTGAGTGGCTTTAGATATATGTTATCTACATATTCTTATCGAGAAGCAATTTTGTTGCACTCATGTATAAACGATTAACAATACTTGCATTGGAGTGAGTGGCAAGATAATCTTCCCAAATCTTCTATTCCTTCAATGTATCTTTGCACCTTTAGGAGCAATCACTAATTTATATAACTACTACAATATTTTTATAAAACAAAATTCATGATATTAAAGATAGTATTTACTATTTTGCAAATTAAATTCAATCAAATCATCGAGCTTGCCAACAAACTGTGATTTTATAAAAAATTTAAAAACTAAAATTAGTTGCCAGAAATCAATCAAAAGTAATTTTAGTGTGAAATGTAGACAAGTAATCAAAAAGTAATTTTAGTGTGAAACGTAGACAAGTAATCAAAAAGTAATTTTAGTGTGAGTTGTAGACAAGTAATCAAAAAGTAATTTAAACCAATATATTAAAGGTAAAACATGAACCAATGTGTTTTCATAGTTTGGGTGCATGTTTTAAGTTTTTAGAATCTGTTAAAAATTTCTTCCTTCTAGATCAAGGGAATCGATATTATCACTGTCAAATTTTATATAATTATTGTTTATTTTAATATTAATATTTAAAGAATGATTCCGGATATAAATTATAAAGAAATTATAAGAAAAGAGAGGCAAGTACGAACGATTTGTCAAATCGCACCATGACAAGAGACAGGTGTCAAATTACAGTGAAATAGGTAGACGAAATTTGGAGGTTGACTGATTAAAAAAAGTCTATCGACCTAAAAATTTGGAGGTTGACTGATTAAAAAGATGTGGAGGTTTGTCGTTACACCAAAACCCGCAGGTGTTGGTAAACATTACAAGCCAGTAACTAGGATCCCCAGGGTGGAAATTAACGGATTCTATAGAGGGCGGTGATTCTTCCAACACCCCTCACAAACGCAACTTGGGGGAATCGAGCCCTGGTCCAAGCTCTAAATACATGTAGGAATTTACAGGGTAAGTTCCTCAGACAGAACACCAAATAGGCACCGCGTACAACAAATCGACAGATCAGTACACCCAGTATTTTTGACGTGTTAAAAACCTAAAGAGGGAAATCAGTCCACGGGCCCCCTGTGCCAAACGGGCCATTACATGGGAATTAATTAAATAAAACGAATGAAAATTACATAATGCTTCTCCTCAATGCACGGTTAACCTACAAATGACCCTCCATGTGCTTTAAATAGAATTCATGGACCAATCGGGTGTCAAGCCACGGATCAAGTGTCAGTAATACCGAGGATAGAATGAACCGCCGGATCACTACATATCGTGACCGTCGGATTGTAAGTTACAAATGTACATAGTAAAGAAACACACTTTACCTAACTCTATACTAGACCAAGTTATACTTAACTATTCCTATGAGTCGGAATATCCTAACAAAAGAAACCCTATCGGCATAAAAATATTTTACAATATCCTTTTGAAATTAAAGTGTTTTGATTGTATAATGAAAAACGTTGATTTCTAATCAATAATTCGATTTCTCTAGGTTATTCTCTAGGGTTGTTATGTATTGTATATAAAGTTTATATTTAGAAATTAAGGTCCAAGTAATAGTGTGAAAGTAATAAAAATAATATTTTAGTGTTATTTTAGTTTTTTATTTTATTATAATAGTTGTAATTTTTTTGTTGGTAATTAAGGTTTTTAAGTTAGTTTAATATAATTCGAAAAATTATTTTTTTCAATAATATTAAAAAATAAATATTTGTTTTTTAAAGTTAAACATTGTAACTTAGACTGGTCAATACAAAAAGATAATAGTCAACAAGCAAATAAGTTTGCAATGTCACATACTAATAATATTAATATTACATAAATTTTATTATGAAATATATATTTTAGATGTAAAAATTTAGTTTATTAATTTTTTTTTTTCTAGTTATGACTAACTTAAGTATCCACGAGGGATTTAAATGTCAATCTAAAACCCCGTGGGCTTAGTTTATTAACTTATTATAAATTAATTAATAATTATTTTTTATTATTACTTAATTATATTTATTTTATCAATAAAAAATCAATTTTAATTATTAATATTAATGGATCAGTTAGGGATACTGGTATTGGTATTAATCTATCACTACATACTTTGATTTGATCGTAACAAATTACTTTAAAAACTTAATAAATTTAAGAATTAATTATTAAATTATTTAAAAATTAGTAAGTTATTTAAGATAATTATAAAATTAGAATTTTAGTCAAATTTGATTTTGGAATATTTTTACTTATTTTTATGAAAAGAGTAAGATATTTT
The DNA here is from genome assembly GCA_000404065.3 of Pinus taeda. NCBI lineage: Eukaryota > Viridiplantae > Streptophyta > Pinopsida > Pinales > Pinaceae > Pinus > Pinus taeda. The sequence continues at coordinate 10,590 of APFE030106444.1, read as the reverse complement.
CCTTATTCATAAAATATTTTGAATTATCTCTTGGAATACGATAAAACAACTTTTATTAAATAAAAAATTTAATAATGACTAAAATTTAAAGCCAAATATATTATTGCTTTAATTTTATTATTTTATCTTTAATACAAGGCTACTAGATAATGAATAATAGTTTAAAGCCAAATATATTGTTAGTTTCAATTTTATTATTTTATCTTTAATACATGGTTATTTCTCAGAGAAAACATTTGCCTTTGTTATATCAATATTTTACAACATCCGTGTCGAAATTAAAGTGTTTTGATTGTATAATGAAAATTGTTGATTTTTAATCAATAATTCAATCTATTTAGGGTTGTATGATAAATAAGTTGCTATCTATATATGAAACTTATATTTAGAAAATAAGGTTTATGTAATAGTGTGAAAGTAATATGAAATTTATATTTAGGAAATAAGGTTGATGTAATAGTGTGAAAGTAATAAATACATCATATTTTGGTGTTATTTTGGTTTTTTATTTGGTTATAGCCGTTGCAATAAATTTTTTTAGGTAATTATTTATTATTTATGTGATGTATCTAATATTAATTTGATAATTATAATACTCGGGTTGTTTTGAAATTTTGTGTATTTAGTTAGTTATTAGAAACATTATATTCAAAAATTATGGTTAAAAAGATTGCGATAAAACTTAAAAGTTATGAGCCAATTAAAATTTTAAATTCATTTTCATATTTAATTTGGATTGGACCACTGCTAAATAATAGTTGTGAACAAATTGATCAATTTTTGTAGTCTTATATTAATTTATGTAATTGTATTATTAAATATATATTTTGTGTATAATTTATTAATTAACTTGCTATAATTAATTGAATTTTTTCCATAATATTACTTTATTATATTTCATTTTTATTAAAAATTATTTAATTTATATATTTGATGGATTAGATTAGATACTTGGTATTTTAAATGGTTTATTCTATATTTAATGTCCAAATTAATTGAACTCCATCTATGGGACATATTGTTTTGATCAGTAACAATTATTTAAAAATAAAGTTATTTAAAATAATTATCCAATTATTCAAAAATCCTTATCCTAAGTTTATTTTAGAATGATTATTACAATTAAAAATAATTTTCTAATTCCTAAAGTTTATTTAGGATGATTATCAATCATTAAAAATAATTTCCTAATTCCTAAAGTTGATTGAGGAGGATGATTATCAACAATTAGATTTTTAAGTCAAATTTGATTTTGAAAATTATTTATTAAAATAGTAAAATATTATTTTTGTTTATGCAATGTTTTGGACTATCTCTTTATTAAATAAAAAATTTGATACTCTTTATTAAATAAAAAATTTGATACTAAGGCCATTATCAACTTTTGATATAAATAAATTTTTATTTATATAAATAATTAATATTGATACTACTGTTAAGGCAAATATTATTATTTCTTTTCATTTTATTATTTTTGTTTTTTAACAGAAAGGTTATTTCAAGAAAAAACATTGGCTTTTGTTATATTAATATTTTACAATATTCTTGTTGAATTTAAGTGTTTTGATTGTATAATGAAAAAATGTTGATTTTTAATCAATAATTCGATCTATATAGAATTGTGTGATAAATAGGTTTTTTGTGTTATTCTAGTTCTTTATTTTGCTATCTATTATTGTGCAATAAATCTAGGTAACTATCTATTATTTTTGTGATGTATCTAATATCAATTTGATAATCAAGATCACTACTAGGGTTGTCTTGAAATTTTGTGCATTTAGCCACTAGAAACCCTACTTCCTACTACTAGTGAATGATATTTCTACATAATCTATAATATTGAGTCCTTCACACCCTTATTTGGGATCTATCTAAAATAGACTTCTTGTCACATTGATTTTCATGGCAAACACTTTCTAATAAGCATTTTTTCTATTAGTGAACCCACTTGCACCATTACCCAACATTTGTCTCAATAGACCTAGAAATCATCATTGATGACAATGGTTTCACTCTTTAGTGATGTTTTTCTTATGAACTCCCATCCTTATGGCTACCAAGAATCATCATCTTACCAATCAAGTCTTAAGAACTATCCCAATTCAGGATAATGCACAATCAATTCAAGTAATGGTCATCCCAACTAGAGGGAGTTAAATCATCCAATCCCATGGGCCTTAACTCTATAACATTCTCAGGTTAAAAGTTCATGTAACAAAGTTAAAAAAGGAAAAAAAGACCAATTTCATGGGACACGTATTCCAAGCTGAATGTTGGGCAAAGCATCCAACTGGATATCACTTGTTGTTTATTATGGCTAAGGGGAAATTGGCAAAGGCTTTAAAAAGGAAAAAAGACATTATTGGCATTTTATTTATGAAAATCAAGGAAAATAGGAGAAAATGGAGGTGAAAGGTCATAGGTTACATGTGAGGAGGAAATTGAAGAAAATAGAGACCTCAATGTTTAAAAGGATTCTGACAGTCAGTTCATCGCTTTTATCAGATGAGCCTTTTTTTAAGTTTATCTTTGGAATTAGTTTTAGAGAAGAGAAGAACACCAAGAAGATAAAACTAGAAAGCAACCGAAGGAAAAAAAAGGAAGGACAATCCAGGAAAGGTTGCATCAAGAATCTTCAATAGGAGGACTTGCAAGTATCAAGTTGCATGTATTATTTATTTGCTAGTTTCGGCATGCATTGTACATGCATGTGTGTAGTTAGTTCACTTTCTTATCCTTGGTGTGGATTTTTCCTGGTTTGATAGTGGTTTCAACCTTTCCTTACCAATTCCTAGATAGCCATGGTGTGATGTGATTCATTCTTGGTTTCCCAAGGGTTAAGGATGGAGACGATTTTTCTTCCATTAAGCCCTCAACAAGTGGGTGGAGACTGGAAAATTCCTCAATGGATGGTGAAGGAATTCCGAGGCATCTAAGTTTGGTTTGGTTTTGTGATCTCGGGACCGATTTAGGTGAGATCACAGTAGTATGAGTGTGGAAGTGGTTTAACCTATGGATTCCCTTGGTTGGTTATGTATTAGTTTATCCCATGAGATCCCACATTCATGCTTGGAATATGGCACGGGGGTGATTGACTGAAACAAAGATTTGGTTCAACCCAATCAATGGTCAGGTGATACGTGGATGTCCTTGACTTGGTTGGATTTTGCACATAAATAATAAGATCTCTTTCCCCTTATGTTTCATGAGTATTTATACTTGTTATTATTTGGCTTTGATGGTTTTTAAATTATTGTTATTATCCTGGTTATATGTTGGTTATAAGCATTGTTTTATGACAGATTCAAGTTATGGATTTTATCATGTTTTGATTGGTAAATGAATGGTTATCGAATGCATGACCTAATAGATGTTATTTTAACTAATGCGAGAGTAAATTAGACCTTCTTGATGATTCCTAGATAAGTTTCGGACCTCTATGTTTAGATATGCATTCATGACCTATAGATTTCATGTTCACCATGTGTTTCACAGAATGTTTTTCATGGTTAGGACTGGTTAGCTCAAGTTCTTGATCAAGTTTTATATTAATGGCTTTGTCATGGTTTTTGTTATCACTCAGGTTGTTCCCCAAAACTTGTGAGAAAAGGGAATATGGCAGAGGTAACCACTAACCAATCTTTTAGATGTAGCTTCTAGCCAATCTGCATCCAGAGAGGGCTCTCTCTTTATAATTTAGCTTTTTTTTAAGGTATTTTAGGCTACTTATGATGTACAGGGTGTTGTTTTAAGTTTGTTGGATGATGATTTTGAATAAAACATGGGTGAAAGTATGAGAAGTTCAGTCCATTGGGCTATGGAATCTAAGAGTGTACACTGTTGGATGTGGTTTTCTTTGACGGAGGAGGCACTATAGAGCAAGATAATTAGATCATGGAGCAATTTATAAACTGAAATTGGATGGGCATGGAGGTCAGGAGGTGAAAGGCAATTAAGAGTCTTTCATCATGCTGGAAAAGCGAAAGTGAATGAATATTTCAGGGAGCAATTTAAGAATTCCCTAAGTATACTCAAGATGTAAGAACCAGGGGAAACAGGAGCAATAAAGAATTCCTACTTATGCTAGTTTCTGAAGAAAACATAAAAAACAGCAAAGGTTGAACACATAGTACAATGAAGTAATTTCTGGGTTATTATTTTTCCCTGCTGTTAAGATTATGAACACAGATGCTACATAAAAACACAAAAAATTGTAAAACATGAGTTAAAAAGACTTATTGATCCATGAAGTAATTCAAGAATTCTGCAACATAGTCCACTGTCATCAATCCCACATCCAAAGAGTTCAGTTCATCAACAACGCATTCCAGCTGCCTTTTATTCAGAAGAGTTCTCAGAGTTACAGCGCAGTTCCAGAAGAGATATCACCAACCCATAATACATCTCACGGGGAGGTATTTATACAAAAAAGGAGTTACAAAATATCTTATGGAAAAATATCCTGCAATAAATTCATTCATCTAATTTAGAGGAGAAGTAAATGAGAGAAATGAATGCAGGAGTAAATGTTGGTGTGATGGCTGTTTAGTTGGCCAGAGATATTTGAATTTTTGAATAGAGTAAGTCGGCTGGTAGCTGTCCCTTGATTTCGCATTCCTACGTCATTGTTCCGGCTAGACTCCCTTTCTCTGGTGTCTTCACCTTTATGATATGTGCCACGTGTTTTGCCATCGGATTAAATGCAGATGATAAAAGAAAAATCAAAACTACCGGGGTAGGACCTCCAACATGCTTTGCCACCATTGATCTGTTGGCAGCTGGTGTCTTTGTAGTTTTATTAATGTTTCATCAGCTTCAATATACCTGTAGAAGTTGGGCTAGACTTCAAAAAGATGATTTATCTCATGTTCAATATAGAACAGATTTTCCAACTTGTCATATAAACTCTGTCCAGAGGGAGGTCCTATGTTTTCTGAAGTGCTTGATGATGCTGTGATCTGATTGGAAACATATGTATTTACCCTGTGAGCATATTGTTCATGTGTCAACAGTCTTTGATTATTGGTTAACAAACTGGGTAGACCCTTCTGTTGCAAGACTGTAAACTTCTTTGTGAAGGCATTTATTTCCATTTGCATTTCTTGGCACTTTCTTTCCAGATTCTGTATAAAATTCCTCATGGTTAGCACCTTTTTTACTATCAAAATAGTGCCTGTTCTATCCCTGATCTCCAGAGCTGCTAGCTGTTCCCTGGTGTGAGTGTTCAAAAAGTGAATTAGTCTATTGCCCTGCTCAGGCATGTTTCCCAATGATGCTATGGCCTTTTGAATCTCTACTTGGGCCCTTTCTATCAACTCAATTTGCTCAAGGATCGTCTGAATTGATTACCTTTGATCAGTGATGGACTGGCCAATTTTGGTCCACAAAATTGTTTTAATTTCTGCCAGAGGTTTATGAAGGGTGAGATCTTTTTCCAAGGATTTCACCTTATTCTCCAAGGCCTTTACCTCTCTGGCTTTCTCTACCATTGTTATCTTAGATTTGTCCTAGCTTACCTCTAGCTTGGCCAATCTTTCTTTTGCCTCTTTAAGCTCTGACATTTGAACTTCTAGCTCTTTTACTACTTTTCATCATTTTTCCATCCTCATGCTGGTATCTGGTCTTGTTGTTGCTGCTACCGCTAAAGCATCTGTGGCTGATGTACATGTTGTTGATGTTGGGACAGTGGGAGGAATTGCTGCTGTGATTGTGGGGGGAGCAGTGGTAACTGTTGGAGCTGTTTCAGGTGGCTAGGAGGTCGACTATCCCTGCTTGGCTTGCAATGCATTCTCCAACTCTTGCTCTGTTTGAGTTAGCCTTTGATTCATCCTCATCAACAAATCCATTACGTCTTCTTCTGCTTTTTCTTGTACAAGTTCTATAGTTTGGGGGTGCATGGGGACAGGCAGCTTCAATTGCTTCCTAAGTGCAACAATATCTTCTTCATTTTTCTTTATTAGTGCTTTGATGCCCTTGGCATCCTTGGGATCATGTCCCAGCTCAATGATTATCTCTTCTAGGGTCTTTATTATGTTATCTTTGGCTAAGGAAGATATTTTTTCCAAATCCAATTGGGCAGATGTATTACTTAATGACTCCTTCAATTGGTGGGCCAGCATTGCCTTGTCTGCCGATGTAGCATAGACCATTTTACCAATTTGTTTGTGCAGTTCAATCTGGTCCGTTAGGTGTATATCTTTAGCAAGAACCTCTAGATTTTTTCTTATGTAGTCAGCTGCAGACTGTGGTTACTAAACCTTAGGCTTAAAATGACTTAAGATTATCTTCTCCTCCTTAATGTCATATGCTGCCATTAGTATTTGCTGTTTGGAGGGTGTCATTTTGAGAAATTGATCATAAAGCTATATTCTCAATGACTCATTCTGGGCCTTAATTTCCATGAATGCTCCTTTAATATCAAAACGTTGCTTGCTTTGAGGCCTTAAAGAAGAAACTTCCATACCATGCTGCCTCTCCATTTCTTGCCTGTGAGAACTAGTGGATGTCTGTTAGCTGGTTGCCCTCTCCTCTCTTGGGCTTTCTGTGATTTCTTCACTAATTTCGTCTTCAGGTAGAGGATCTACTCTTTGCTTTTTGGCCCCTGGCTGCTTTGTTGATCCACTTTCAGGTGTGGTCCCTTCTCTGTCCCTTTTCTTGCTCCTTTCCTCATTGAGAGGAGTTTGTAATACTGGTACCTCTGGTGCCTTTGTTTGTAATGAAGGGGCTTGCCCTTGACCCTGTTCCTTTGAGGTAGTTGGTTGGTATGTCATTGTATCTTGTTGTGTGGGCTACCTCCTTGCCCTTTGTTGTTCCTGCTGTTGGAGTAGACCTTTCTTGGGCAGCTTGTTGTGAAGCTGCAGCAGTTGAAGTGCCTTCTTCGGTTTGTTGTGGCACTTTAAATGACACCTGCCCAAAAGAATCTAAGTCAAGAGTCTTTTCAAGAATTTTCATATTTTGTTCCATTTTCTCTTCCTCAGTGAGTTGTTCAATTAATGTGCCTTCTACCCACTCATCTTGGTTGGCAAATTGTTCTATTTCAGGGATGCTACAATGTTCATAAGTTTTCAACCTATATTTTATCATTCTTGCATTGATAAAGCCATTTGGGTCATAGGGTACCCACCAAAAGCTCCTCTTTAATCTGAATTGTTCACCCAATATCTGGTCGGCCTCTTTCCATCCTTCTTTTTTGTTCATGAAGTAGGGGCCTAAATGGTCTCTTAATTTCAATTGAGCCTTTTTCTTGGTACTATGAAAATGAGTGAAGTCTGAATTGATGATTGCCTGAAATATTCCAAGGCAAATAGTCTTATTGGCATATATCTTGGCAGCCTGTAGGGGCACAACTCATAGCCATATATCTCGATAACAATGTGATTATGGTAGAAATACCAGTCACCTATTTTGTAGCTTTTGGAGAGCTGTAATATTTTTTGCATATCATAAGACAGTCTAGGAGGAGGAGTTCTCATCAGGAGAGAAGAGACTGGATAGACAAACATGTCAATAAACTCACAGTAAGAGTAAGGAGAGTTGTGGACTTGATGAAAGGCTGAGGTCCAAAAAATCACAGACCTCTTTTCTCCTTTAGAGTCCAATTTCCTGATGGGAAATTGGAAACTATCTGGCTGATAATATAGAAATAGATGATAGATGTAGGATGAATATTTGAAGACTCCCTCCTTGTCTAAACTCAAGAGCTAGTCATGGATCTTGTTGGCTATGAATTTAGCATAATTATATTTGACAACAGGGGGCTGCCCTAGGGTGAATATGGATAATAATACTAGTGTAGTTTCATGAATATATTCACTTGTCTTGAACCCCAGAATGTAAGATATCATATCAACAAGTAATTTACCCACTTCATTGAACCATGCATAGTGAAAAGGACAATTTGGGGCCCTCTCAAGCAAGAATTTCATAGTAAGAGGAAACAGAAGCTGAGTTGGTTTAAATTTTAGCATTTGATTTACGGAGTCAAGAGTTATATGAAAGAGGGTAGTTCCAGATGGAGTTTTGATTGCCCTTTGAGTTGGTTCATAGTTCTCACAGCAGAGACGAATTATCTCAGGGAAAACATTGACAGATGGGAGGTAGTAGATGGGTAAATTTGATTCCCATATCCCATAAAGATCATTCTTGCTTAAATAACTATTCCTTAGTTCACAGAATGCTTGGAGATGGTTCCTGTCACTAGCTAAGTCTTGGATTAGATAATCTTTATCAGCTAATGGCAACCATTCCAATTCCTTGTGAGGTGCATTAAGAGGGGCTATATTGAGGGCTACTGGAGCCTCCATTATCTAACTGTCTGTGATTTTGAAATTGGAAATTTGGGTCTGTGTAAGTGAAATAGGCAAAACAATAGCTCTGTTATTTTTTCCTGGAAACACAGACCGTTTTTGACTTCAGAGTTAACTCAATGGGTCGAATTTGTAGAGGAAAATGTAGCTCGCAGAGTTTTTTAGCGGGAAATGGATAGAAACAGTTCAGAACCTTTTCCTTCGGTAATATCAGACCAGAGTGGACTCGAGTTCGATTCTGCGGGAGAAATTTGCAGAGGGAGAGGGGGCTTGTAGGATTGTTGGTAAAAATTGGACAAAACAGTGGTTATGGTGTGTATATTTGAAGACAGCGAGGTGTTTTCTCTTCACATTTGGGTTGTGCAGGAAATTTTACAGAGAAAACTAAAGAAAAACAGGGTTCACGAGCAAAATTCGTGTAAATACCTGTTTTAATGGTGAAATGAGTGATCCGTAGGTGGCGAGCCGAGCTGAGGGGTTGAGCTATGGAGTAAACTTGTTGGGTGGCGGACTGTGTGGTTGAATGACTATCCTTGGGCGTAAATTTGCATGCAAACGTCACACAGAGCAGACAAACAAAAACAAGCGAAAATGACACTTTCACCTCTTTTTAACAAAAATTTTGACTTTGGCGGGTTTTGGTGCATTTATGTCGAATGAAGTCATCGTGATGTGCGGTTTTGTCATGTAGCAGAGTACAGAAGATAACGTGTCAGATGACGTGGCGGGTGACATGGAGGCGAGGTGATGACGTAAGCAGGTGACGTGGCATGATGTCAGCGGGGGGGAGTAGGGCGGTAAGCGGTATTCCCCGCATCGCCTTTGGGCCTAGGTGGTATTGTAGGGGGGGCTCTGAACACACTGAGAGGCTGACACACATCTCTCGTACGGCGAAAAATACCGCCCATCCCCCGAATGCTATCATT
>APFE030106443.1:199394-218739 GCA_000404065.3 Pinus taeda | reverse complement strand
CTAAAGTAATTATGGAGAGATTGGGGTTAGAAATTACTAGGCCATATAAGGATTTATTCTCCTTTGATTCTAAGAGAGTTCATTGCATAGGTTTGATAAAGGATGTGGTTGTGGGATTACAACAAATTCCAGCAAAAACTACTGTTATGGATATTGTTGTTGCAGACATCCCACCTAAGTTTGGAATGTTGCTTTCAAGGTCTTGGGGAGCTAAAATCAAGGGCACAATGCAGATGGATCTCACATATGCTACTATTCCAGTATTTGGTGAGCAAAGGAGGTTGTACCGTGAAACAAGGATGGCCTACATGGTGAGTAGCAAAGAAAAACCTCAAAATTTTCCTATTTATTCATGTGATACTGGTCTTGGTTCAGCTATCCTTTTTAATGAGTCAGTTGGGAGAGAATTAGAAGAAAAATCAGCAGAAAATCAGAGTCATGAAGGACAGCCAGGAGATGAAGAAGATATCATGGGCTGTTGGTCATTATACTTTGATGGAGCAGCAGGGAAAGAAGGGGCAAGAGTTGGAATTTGGATTACTAGTCCAACTAATGAAAGTAAGTTTCTGTCATACAAACTAAACTTTGATTGTACCAATAACATGGCTGAATACGAATCTCTAGTGTTAGGCCTGGAAACATTGATAGAATTGAAGGCAAAGAACATTGCTGTTTGTGGAGATTCTGAACTAATTATTAAGCAAGTACAAGGTACATATCAAACAAAGGATGCAAGGATGAGAGCCTACAGAAATTTAGTGTTGGAATTATTGGAAAAATTTCAATCCTATACCTTCAGTATAAAAACCAGAGATCAAAATTATGTTGCAGATTCTCTTGCTGTGGCAGCCAGTCTGTTTGTTATTCCTAAACATGATTCGGATAGCTATGAGGTGAAGGTCCACCATAGACTAGTTATCCCAGATAATATCTTAAACTGGCAGGTCTTTGAAGATGATCAACAGGTAAGAAATTTCATAGAATTGAAAGAAGAGTTTGAGCATAATCAAATTGATCAGTAGAATATGTTAACAGAGACAAAGGAAAAGTCTGAAGTGTTGCAGCTACAAAACAACCTAATTCCTAAAGGCCTTATTCCACTTGAAAAATTATTTGATCAAAATGATGTGTTTAAAGCACCAAGATTGTAAGCCAATGAAGAGGAAATAGAAAGCTGTAATTTAGGTGACTCAGTTGTGCCAAAATTAGTCAAAATTTCAAAGTTTTTATCAAATGATATGAAGGTCAAATATATTGAAATGATGAAGAAATTTATTGATGTTTTTGCATGGAGCTATGCTGATTTGAAACAGTATGATTCTTCAATCATACAACATACCATCTCAATTAAGCAAAATGAGAAGCCTTTTAAGCAAAAATTAAGAAGGATTAATCCTCTTCTGATGCCACTAATTGAAAAGGAGGTAAAAAAGCTTTTTGATGCCAAGATTATTGTTCCAATCAAATTTTCAAATTGGCTTGCTAACTTGGTACCAGTCAGGAAAAAGAATGGGGAGATTAGAATTTGTATAGACTTCAGGAATTTAAACAAGGCTTCACTGAAGGACAATTACCCTCTTCCCAAAATGGATTTCATTTTGCAAAATATTGTTGGCTCACAAAGGATGTCTATGCTTGATGGCTTCTCAGGGTATAATCAGATCCTTGTTCATCCAAATGATCAGGAGAAGACAACCTTCACTACACCATGGGGCACCTTTATGTATGCAAAAATGCCCTTTGGCCTCACGAATGCAGGAGCCACTTTCCAGAGGGCTATGGACATTGCTTTTGCTGAAGAAAAAGATAAAACAGTGGTGGTATATCTTGATGATATCACGGTCTTTTCAAAGAAGGAAGAGGACCATTTAAAGCACCTAGAAAGGATCTTGCTTGAGTGTAGGAGGTTTGGTATTTCTCTAAACCCGACCAAAAGTATCTTTGCTTTGACTTCTGGCAAATTGCTTGGAAATATTATCTCTGAAGAGGGAATTAGGATTGATCCTAATAGAGTTAGTGCTATGCAAAGGCTAGATTTTCCAAGGAGTAAGAAAGAAGTTCAATCTTTTCTTGGAAAGGTTAATTTTGTTAGGATATTCATTCCTAATTTTGCTGAGGTGGTCAAACATATAACAAAAATGTTAAAGAAAGGAGCATATTTCAAGTGGACAGCTGAGGCAAAGAAATCATTTGAAGAGATCAAAAAGGCACTATCTCAAGCACCAGTTCTTATCAACCCTAATTTTACCAAAGAGTTTCTGATCTTAACATTTGCTTCTGAAGATACAATAGCTGGAGTCTTGTTGCAAAAGGCAAATCAAGGTATTGAACAGCCCATTTCTTTCTTTAGTAAGACATTGGCTAATGCTGAACTAAAATATAATATCTTAGAAAAGCAAGCATATGCATTGGTGAAAGAAATTAAGGATTTTAGAATTTATGTGTTGCATTCTCATATTGTTGCATACATGCCAAGTGCTGTTATAAAAGATATTCTTACACAAGCTGACCCAGATGGAAAAAGAGGGAAATGGATAGCAAAGCTGTTAGAGTATGACATTGAAATTAAGCCCACCAAGTTGGTAAAGGGTCAAGGCTTAGCAAAATTGTTGACTCAGTCAAACCTGGACGACATTGATATCAATTTTAGCACAGAAATATCATAAATTTTTGAGAATGAAGAAGAATTGGTCCAAATCAACAGAAATTTTTTGATCTCCGAATGGTATAAGGATGTAGCATTTGTCTTGCAGTATAATAGAGCCCCTGATAACCTTTCAAAATCTAAAGCTTGGTTCACTAAGTTGAAATCTCTCAGATACTTTGTATATGATCAAAATTTGTTTTGGAAAGATGCAGGAGGAATATTATTAAATTGTCTCATTGAGGAAGAAGCTAATAAAGTAATTGATGAGTTTCATAAAGGGGATTGTGGAGGTCATCATTATTGGAAAGCCACTGCAAACAAAATTTTGAGAGCTGGATATTTTTGGCCGACTATGTTCAGAGATATTTATAAAAAGATAGCAGCATGCCATGAATGTCAAGTTTTTGAAGGTAAGAGAAAGCTCATGCCAATGCCACTAGTTCCTATTTATGTTGAGGCACCTTTCCAGCAGTGGGGATTAGATTTTATAGGGGAAATTCATCCACCTTCATCAGGACAGCATCGTTGGATTCTCACAGCCACCGATTATTTTACAAAATGGATAGAGGCAATACCTACCAGGCAAGCAAATGACTCAGTAATAATTTCCTTTTTAGAGAATAACATCTTATCAAGGTTTGGTTGTCCAATCAAGATTATCACAGACATTGCTCAGGCTTTTAAGTCTAAAAGAATGATAAATTTTTGTCATCAATATCACATCTCCCTTGGTCATTCCACTGCTTATTATCCACAGGGAAATGGCTTAGCAGAAAGCTCAAACAAGAGTCTTGTGAGAATTATTAAGAAGCTGCTGCAAGAAAATAAAAAGGCTTGGCATTTGAAATTAAAGTATGCCTTGTGGGCTGACCGAATTTGCACAAAGAGGTCCATTGGAACATCACCATATGAACTTGTGTATGGAGCAGAGGCTATGTTCCCAACATCTCTCGGGGTACCAGTAATGAAGCTGATTCAAGGATTAGAGGAGGAACCAAATGCTATACAGCGAAGGATCAGCCAGCTAATAGCTCTGCAGGAGAAAAGAAGTGAGGTGTTTGATAGTCATCAGCAAAATCAGAATAGGGTCAAAAGAGCATTTGATAAGAAGATCAAAGAGGATACTTTTCAGATTAATGATAAAGTCCTGAAATGGGAAGCCAGAATTGAAGAGAAAGGTAAACATGGTAAGTTTGAAAATTTGTGGAAAGGGCCATATCAGATTTCTTCTTTCCATGGAAATAACACCTACATTCTGCAGGAAGTTGATGGAGCACCATATGTTGGAGGACCTGTTAATGGCAGGTTCTTAAAGCATTACAATCAATGAAAATTCTGCCAAGTATCTCATGAACATTGTATATAACCGTTTTAAGAATTTTTCTTGTTGAAAATAAATGACAAGTTGAACAGAAGAGCTTAAGCCCGAAGAGAAGGCCCACAAAGCTAGAAAGGAATGCTTGTCAACTTCATGTGTGTTTTTTTTTAGGAAATGGATAAAGCACTGGATCTACAAGTTCTTAGTGTACTACAGGAGCACACTATCCCAAGTGGAGCCACTGTTATCACTTAGAACTGTAAACATTTGTATATAACCCTTTGCCCAAAGTCCAATGCCTAAAAATTGGTGTTAAATTGTTTTTAGTCTATGTTTCTTACTTAGGGTTGAAGCTTTAAAGAGGTTTGATGTGAAGCATATTCTAATCCTATCGGTCATCCTCCAACATTATGTTTCCATAAGACATGTCTTGTCTAATCCATGTCACCAATCCTTTCCCCAATCTCGCAGCGCAGTCTCTTATTGGTCCGTTTCGCTGCATAATCATTGTTTAGCCATTTTGCAGCATCACCATCAAGCCGTTTCGCAGCGCATTATGACAATTCAAAATTAAACGCACTGCGAAATCGCAGATTCGTGCGTTTTGCAGCGAATATTTCCAAAAAGGTTAAGTTCGTTCATGAGTCACCATTCCCGTCCTCTCATGTCAGTTTTTCGTACCTCCCAAACGCTCATTAACCATCACTCCACTAATAGATTTGCAGACATGCGCATCAGTATCAATCCAAATGAGTTTTACTATGCATATATCTTTGTGATGTTTGTGAATGTGCATAAGTGACCAGCCCGTGTGATGATTATATGTGAGTTTGCAAGTAAAGCTGTTTTCAAGATAGCCTGTTTCAAGCGAGGCTGAGCCAAAAGGAAGAAAGGATCGAATTACTGTTCCAGTTGAAGTTGTTGTTCACTGTCTGTGCGAAAGTTTCAAAGGCGAGATGGAGAAGAGAGGACACCGGTCCAGAAAATGCCAGAGAACAAAGCCTGAAGGTTTGGACTTAACATTAAGAGATGAGGGTGTGAAGAAAGCCTTCCAGGATGCCGGCTGTTGGAATTTCTGCCAGAAACTGCAGGGTGGCCATGCTCAGGTAACAAAGGATTTTGCTTTAAACTTCACCGGTTTGAATTCTAAAATAGCTATGTTAGAAGTTAAAGTGTCTCCAGACGAAATAGCTACAGTAACTGAGATTCCAAGAGAGGGACATGAATGGCTTAAGAATTTCAAGTTTGATATGAGTCCATGCAAAGAATTCCTGAAAGAGGCGTATGTGAATGAGGACCTGACAAAGGCTGTGCCTAGAAATTATATTAAGGAGCATTATGCCTTGCTTCTCACCTGTATTCAGAAGTACCTAACTTGTGAGGGAAGATATAATAAAGTCTATTCCTACCACTTCAAGTTGCTGCTGCATTTTACTGGTAAAGCATCCATAGACATCCCCTTCTACTTGTTTCGAAGTCTGAGCAAAATGTGTGACAAAGTGCAGTTAAGAAAGGATGACTATGAAACATCTCTGTTTCACCATGGTCTGGTCAAGTTGTTAGTTTTGAATGGTCTTCAGAAAATAGGCAGGGATTGGGACTCGTTCATTTTCATGGCGGGTTTTCAAATTAAAACAGGACTGACTCCACGGCCCGTTAAAGAAAAAGAACAGTCAGTTGAAGAGTCAGTTAAAGAGCCCACGATTGCTGAGCTTCAGAAGGAAGCTAAGGATAGAAGGAGGGTAAAATCAGAGTTAAGAAAGTCAGTCAAGCCACTGGTTGGTAAAGAGCAGCCTCAGCCATCAGCAAAAGGAGAAGCCCAGCATAAGAAGACTGTACCTGGGCCAAAAGAATCTGAAAAAATGTCAAGGGTGAGAACAAGGAGTCAAATGATCAAAGAAAAAGGCAAAGCAGTGGCTGTTGAGGAAAGTCCGGTATCAAAGGCCAGCTTGAATGATTTGCTGGAAGCCATTGAGTTTGATCAAGCTGGGCCGACACACATTGAACCAATGCACATTGACTTGACACAGTCAACACCGGAAAGCACTAAGAAATCTAAAGCTGCAAAAAGACTGAGGTTTAACGAACCAGGTGAGGAGTTTATTTTCAAACCAAGGAGACCCCTCACAAGAAATCAAGTAAGGGAAGCTGAGCAACTCCCCAGAACAGAGGAGGCAAAGGAAATAAAGGAAAAACCTCTCACAAGAAATCAAGTAAGGGAAGTTGAGAAACTGCCCAGAACAGAGGAGGCAGAGAAAATCAAGAAAAAAGGTTCAAATAAAAAAGGCATCATTTCCCAAGGAGGAAATATCATATCTACAAAGGACCAGTTGGAAGCAACTGAAAGTGAAATGGCTAAGATGAAGACTGCCAAATCTGAAATCAAAGCCATGGAAAAGGAGGTTGCAAAATTGAAAGCACAGCTAAATAAATTAGTTGCTAAATGAAATTGTTGATTCTGAGTAAGGTGCTGTTCCAAAGTTTTGTAAAATTTTGCTTAAGTTCATTATTTTGAAGGCATGTAAACACGGCTATATATATCCAAGGTAAAAAGGAATTTTGAAATCAGGTGGCAGAACAGTTAAAGTCACAGAGAAAATTGAAATTGTTTAAAACAGTTTCGCAGCGCGCTGAGAAACTGCTGTAGGTGTTGATTTTTAAACATAGGCAAACAGTTTGATGAAATATTCAGAAATTTGCAAATAAAACACCTAGGTGACATGGAAGGGATCAAAGGAAGTTGCCACAACCATTCAACATATGCCAGGTGTACCTTTAGTAAAAGGTAAAATGTTT
The DNA here is from genome assembly GCA_000404065.3 of Pinus taeda. Taxonomy (NCBI): domain Eukaryota; kingdom Viridiplantae; phylum Streptophyta; class Pinopsida; order Pinales; family Pinaceae; genus Pinus; species Pinus taeda. Next base: position 211,978 of record APFE030106443.1, on the reverse strand, counting down.
TAAGCTAAGTTTGGAATTTTTGGTTATAAATCCACTTTATCCTTGGTGATTAGGGTTTGAAGGCAGCTGCATACGAAAAGTTTTGGTTGGCACACCTGTACAGCAAAGAAGCCTCCAGCATATCAGGAACGTGGTAATGCCATATATTATCCGGTTATTAAAGAATTAAAGGACCTACTGCTGCATACTCGGTGATGCTAGGTAATGGGAGACCAGAACCGAAATTTTAGGGATATTTACAGCCAACATGGAGTAGATCAAGGCTTCCAGTATCCAAGGCCAACATGGGACATTACTTGACTCATCTCATGCCATCTCAGCCAAACGAAGATGAAGCCAAGTGTCAAAGCTACAAGGAGGAATCAATTTATGATGAAGATAGAATTAGAGTTATAACCGAATTAGAACTCTTTAGAACTTCTGTTAGTAGTTAATGCATTAAATAAGTTTGTTAAAAACAGATAGGTGTCATTAGTGGCAGTCATCGAGCTCCCCTCATGCTGGAGGAGGAAGCTCCAAGTAGTTAGACTCTTGTTTCTATATATAGTTGAATCATCTATGTAATCAGGGTTGGATATTTTGAGATACAGAGTATTGTGTTGGCTTGTGTAAAAACTCAGTTTGGTAATATAATTTGCTGCTTATCTTCTCAGGATTCTTTCAGTGTTTCAAATGCTCAAGATATGTGGTTTTGTTTTATGTTTTATGTTTTTACAGTTGTATGAATACACAATCACTCAGAATTCACTTATGCTGCTCTGACTTCCTGTGTGTATTTGTAAGCTGAGGTTCCTATGAGATGATGTTTTGAGTATTTAAACATTACATTCCCTGACTTCTATGCATGAGCAGTGTTATATCTTATTGAATATGATCAACTCCATAAGCCCAATGGAAGTCTTTTTAATGTCTATCCAGCCAACATGTTTATTAAATTTACTTTACTAGAGTTAGCCCTCTTATAAACAGTCAAAATCAATAACTTTCTTGAGAGAGCCCTCTCAGGCTAGGGAGGCTAATCCTTCGCCAAAAGATTGGTCTGAAACAGTTACACAGAGTCTACCTGATCAGCAGCCCTTCAGTGCTGGATTTTGTGATAACAGGAAGATAGGGCCAAGATGTCTGAGTTTTATTTGCATAACATGGCCTTGACGAACATGAATATATGGGACCCTAATGCAAAGCTAGGGGATTTATAGTTGATGGATTTGGAATCATGGATGAACCATGAGGAAGAAAGGGTTGCAAAAATGAATAAGATATTGGCAAGAGAACAAATAGAGCCTCTTATGATCAGAGTTGAGTAGTCCAATCCAATGGCACTCATAAGTACACATAATTTAATTGCAAATGATCCTCAACTTGCACCCAAGTATCTTATTTCCCAAGAGCAAGAAATTACACATTCTGAGGACATGTTCAGATTATTAGGGGACGACGACATGCAATATTTCCTAAGGAGATGGGATACATTTCCATACAGTTTGAAGATCAGAGAGTACCACTCTCCTCAAAGGATGAGAGAAGCACTGAAAAAGACACCCATGTACAAGAAATCTATCCAAAGGCTCAAAGTCAATTGGATTGGCCTGAGACTCAGTCCCCCACTGCTCTTGGGGATGTTAGAAGGAAGGAAAGAAGAGGAAGAAAGAAGGTAGTGGGAGGATGTAGAAAAGAAGGCAGGATTCTAGGCATAGGAAGAGGAAACCACAATAGAGGCATGGGATGTCAGGGAGGCCACTAGAGCTATGAAAGACATGGATATTGATTGAGTTGCTCAGAGGATGACCAACACTGTCAGTAGAGGGGTGATGATGAGCCTCATCATTGCATAATTATATGGGCCTTAATTCACCTCCTAGCTTAGTCAAATCAACTCTTATCACAACTTATTACATGTTTTGATTATATTTTGTTTAATGGGATGAGTTAAAGTGAGATATTATGCCTAGTGGACTAATATGCATTGAATGCAGGTTTGGAGGAGAAAATCAAGGAAATTTGGCAAGAATAAGGTTTGAAACTCGAATGGGACAAGGGAGAGATATTTTAGGAGGTAAATCCTCCTTATTTACTCTTCCCCCATTCGAATATTCCTCCATTAATCATACCAGGTTGGAGTGCAAGCAACCAAGTCGTGAAGATCAAAAGGCAACCAAGCAAGTGATAGACAAAGAGTTATTTCATCTCGAGTTTGGGAGCGGATCCTCCCTAGATTTAAGGAAGTCATTGGAGACTTTAGTTGTGTAAGTAGAGAGGCCTAGAGCCTCATTAGGATTCATTTTTTTTTTGTAAAAAACACTAGTTATTTTCGAGCTCCAGACATGTGGAAGACATTGATGTAATTTTCTGTTTTGATAATGAAAATGAGCTTTTTCTTGGTCCAACATTGAGTTAACTCAGAGGGTTCAATCTCTTGGGTTAGGGCCCAACCCCAGCATCAAAATCTCCTCTTCTTGTATCTGTATGCTTAGCTTAGTTTCATAGATTCATGGTTAAATTGTCTCTAGTAGTATTTCATTGCAAGTATTGTGGATTTGATTAGTTTTTTTATTAGTTTGCTTCCATTTGTGCTTTACTTCAGTAGTGGGTTAGAAGAGATAAAAGGCGCACCACAAAGCTGTCAGTAAGTGTCTTGGCATCACCTCTTCCCTCAGGGATCATGATTTGAGGAAAAGACCCTTATGCAGCCCCAAAAAGACAGATTTCCATTTCCTCATAAGATTTAGAGTTTACTGTACTTGAACTAGCATTTACTCATTTTTGCAAGTGTAGGATTTAATTTCCATCTCTTCCATATTCATTCTTTCAGTAGATATCATCCATGATTCCATTTTATTCAGCAATTTTCCTCATGCATGAAGTAGACAACTAGTTCGTTAAATTCTGCTTTTCTAGATTGTTAGAATTCTTCTTGTTTACATGACTTTTATAAATGTTTGATGCAGAGTAGGTGCTTCAAAAATCTAAAGGGATCTCATAGTAGGCAACCACCTTCCAACTTCATCCATTCATAATCATTAATTTCTTTCACCAAGATCTTCACCAATCTCATCATTTTACATAGAAATTCCTCCAAGCATGTTGAGCGAATCCAACCATCTCCTAACCTTGGTATTGAGTTTTGAGTGATCCTAGGCATTTTATCACTCCATTCCACCCATCCACCACCTTCCCTAATACTTCCATCACTTCCAACAACCATCCTTTTGATCTCGGTTGTATCTTGTAGAAATACAAGGAATCCTATAGGTTTTTAGTACATCTTGTAGGTTTTCCTATAGCGGCCTGTTTTGAGGCCGACTTGAGGGAAAACTTCTAGGAAGACACACCAGGTCACCCAAGGGATTCCCAAACCTTCCAACCATCTCCCAAACCTCCCAACCATCCACAAGCATCACTAAACCACCCCCCACATCACCAAAAGAGATTAGGGTACACTTGATTTTCTAAAAAAAGAATAAAAAGAACAAAACAGATTTATTTCAGTCCTTTACATGCACAATAGTGATGTTTGATGTCTTGAATTTCCATGCTTTAGATAGGAGAATTTCATACATGTTGGCTCAACATTGTTGTAAAGCATAGTTTCTGAGCAGTTAGTTAGAGAATGGTGTGTTTTTAGCATAGGATTTCAATCATTTTCCTTATTTGTAGTAGACAAGCTTTCTCCCAGAGTGGATTTCTCTTTCTTTCATTAGCGATCAAGCTTCTTTTGAATCCATAGAAGCCTAGCTTGAAAACCCTAGTGGTCTCTCGCCAGCTGAATAGTGACAAAAGGCAAAACCATCACTTTTACTTGTGTATAAAGAACTGTCACCTCCGTGTACGAACCCCGGGTTGATAAAGTAAAGCTGGTAGCTCCAGGAGTTGCAATATTCTTGCTGAAATACTGGTGCTCATCAGATGGGAGGAAAAAATTTGTCATACCCAGCCTTTGCAATCCACATCTGTTGCAATGTGCTGAGAGATGCCCAAATAGAACCTACAATCTAGACATTGTACTTCTTCTTTGGAGGTGCAACCACCCTGATTTTCATGTTGTTGGGAGCCAATGTTGTGATGTACTTGCTCGTATGGTCAGAAATAGAAAGAAACATAGTAGATCCACCACTCATTGCAATGTTTCCATATAAATAATTTCTAATATCCTCATCACACTTAACGATAGGGTTGTAAGTTATATCATGGATACTTGCAGCTTCCAACCCAATTAGAGAAGGCTGGAAAAATAACTTAGAGCATATAAAACATTTAGTGCCAATGGTGATTGCCTAGCCATCAGGGAACTCATAAATTTTGTGAATGGAACAATTTTTTTAGTTGTCTTGAGCTTTTGTTCTTAGTCAAAAGCTATGTATGTAAGATTTTCCTTCACAACACAAACAATTTCACACTTTATAGTGGTGGTGAATGAATACTCTCTCTCCATCATGATATTCATTAATGCATCTATCAAGTCTCGCCCTGCAAGATCGAAACTAAATATATCATGAGGCAGGGAATATCCTTCATAAATTGGCATTATGTGACTAACACCATGTGTTGTAGTAAGTTGCACAACTTTCTAGTGACTATCATCAATGTTGAACTCATGCTTCCATTGAACTCACGGTTACTATGTGATTAACATTAATGTCGAACTCAGACTTCCTTCAAACTCATGGTTACTTTGTGATGAACATCAACATTGAAGTCATGCTTTCTAGTGACTTACACTTCCCCTATGATATTTTAATTTTCGAAGGACCGTCATTTTGAAACATTTTTGCATTCAGTTAGACCATTATTAATTCATACATGTGGGTATGGCTTGCACTACAACAAAAAGGTCATTGACGAGGTTCAAAAAATTCACCATAAGCTCAATGGTGACCGTCAAAATGGCTTTCGTCACCAAAAACTGAACATCACCAAAGGTGGTGTCACCGAAAGTATAGATGTTGTGGTGACATTCAAAGTCCATCACGAAATGATTATAATGATGGAGAGTGACCGTCACCATTTCATATGAAAAACGTTGATTTATGGTGATAGACCTTTCACGACCCTCACAATTGATGCATATATATAGTGACGTTCATTGACCGTCACCTTTCATATTTTGGTGAGGGTTAAAAGATGTCACCATAGCCTCATTGGCGATGGTCAAACTAGCTTCCATCACCAAAAATTGAACGTTACCAAAAGTATAGGTGTTGTGGTAACATTCAAGATCCGTCACGAATAATGATTATAATGACAGATAGTGATTGTCACCATTTCACATGAACAATAGTTATTTATTGTGACGGACTTTCATGACCTTCACTACTGATGCATATATGGCAACGTTCATTAACCGTTACCATTTCATATATAAAAAATGACTTTTATGATATTGGCCCTAATTACCTTCACTGTTGATACATGTCTAGGGACAGATAATGATCATCACCATTCCCTATGAATATTAGGGTACGATGGAATCAAACCACCAACCACCTACTCCTAAGCAGGCGCTCTTCGATTGAATTAGCACCTTTCAAATAATTAGACTTTGAAACTTTATAAATTCTAAAACTTTAATTAAATTATAGAACTTTGTAAAGTATTGTAGGTTTCATTGTCTCATCTGGCACAAAAAATTGTCAAAAAGATGTAGAACATAACAGTTTTAGAACAAGGAAGTAGCTTTCACATGGTTAATACACTCAACCACATGAGACTAACTAAAGTACCCCATGTTATATGAATCCTCTAATACAATTTTGCAAGTGAATTAAATCACAGAAAAACTTAAAAATAGTATACAAGTATAGCAAAAATTGACAAAAATAGGCATTAGGGTTATTATATTTTTCATTTGCAATGTTGTTTTCTAATTGCTTTTCATAGCCAAGTTGGCTCCGTGTGGACCCATTCTTGGTTGAGTTAGTTAGTTAGTATGTTTTGTCACTTGTTAAGATCAACAAAGTTGGAAAAACTATAAATTACCAAAAAATCAATAATCTCTTGAAAAATTCCCAGAATGTTCCTTAAAAGTGGCTTTTGGGATATTCCCAGAATGATCCTTGTTTTAGCAGATAACTGTTTTAGCATAAAACTGCGAAGAACATTGAAAAATCTCCCAAAGTTCCCTCTACCAAAGAACCTTGTCAAACAAGGATTGTTCACTTGGTCATTCCAAAGTTCCCTAGGATTTGGGGACTTGACGAATGGATCTCCTAGCAATGGGAATAAATTCCCATGCAAATATGGTCAAATTGAAAAAATTAAAGTCATATTCAATTACGATTGTTTTCTTAAGTAATAATTGATTATTTCAAAGGATATATTTCACAACTATTTAGTTTTTGTTGAAACAACCATTATTTCCTTCGGAAGAATTCAAAATAACTAAAGAAAGAAGGAAATGAATTAAATCAAGTTAGAATGTTGAGAAAAGTTCAAGACAAAAAAAATAAAATGCGAGCTACCATACTACAAGGAGAAGCCAAATGTGACAAATTTAAAGAATAGATATAAGATGTATGTACTTGACAAAAAGGCAGCCCTGATCATATCTCATGTCCAATGTACTGAAACTATATTCATGTACACATTTCAACTGCTTATTTTCCTTTGGATCTGTGTGAGTTGTCTTGCCTTTTTTATATCTATATTAAGGCCCTGGCGGTCACATGACTCAAATAATTTAGGGTTTGCATTAATTTCAAACTAAGGCAATTGCTCAAGATATTTGTATAGGCCTTCATAATAAAAAAAAAATTGATGCAAAAAAAAATAAAGGCAAAAGTTAAAATTATAAAAAAAACTACTAGCTTGAAAGTACATGTAGAGAATCAATATAGGCACATAAATAAGCATTGAAAAGAGCACCTGTGAACAAACACTCGAGGCACCCTAATCCATATTTTCGTCTCAATAATGATCTGAGACCGAAGTATATTGATAAAGGAAAGAATGTATCTCTAATAATTCTTTTGAAATTAAAACAACAAGGTGAAGCTTTTAAAATAAGATATGAAGTTCTTAACAAGGGTGCCTAAAAGGCGAATATAGTGTTGCATCATCTTATCAATCCATTGTTTCAAACATGTGCTTGTTCACCCAAGCGTCTAGCAAAGTATTCTCCAACATTTTAAGGACGACTTTCCCCTTACTGATGTAAATCCAATAAGGCCCTCAACAAAGCACTGTAAAGTAAGAAGCAATATCTACTTGATTGCTTGCCAGTATAAGTGAGAGGTATTTATAGTTGGCAAGTCTAGCAGAAATAATGATACAACACAATCAAGGGAGAAATCCAAAAGCTTGTAAGTGTTGGGTATTGGGTGACAACATTCAACCAAAGGATGATATATTTAAAGGTTTTAAAATTTAAATAAGCCTTATATTGACATCCAAGTTAGGTTTGCCAAGTTTTAAACTTTGCAAAAGGAAAAGAGCCCACAAATTCCAAGCTTTTACCTTATTATTATATTGACTAATATTCTCCTAGAGATTACACACTTCAACCTCCAAATCAGATTATTGTTTATTCAGGGCTCATAGAGAATATAAATGATCATTTCCGAGCTCAGAAAAAGATGCCACCGAGGTGCTGAAATCTCGGCTTGATGAGATAAAGGCTGAAATTGGTAAAGGAATTATGCTCATCACTATCTCATTACAACCTTAGAAATGCACTGATTGTGACCCTTCCAAGTGCAAAGTCTCAAAATATATGAAATCCTGGAAAAAAAAACTTCCAATGAGCTGTTTAAGGGTCTCCTTAATGATATATAGTTTAGTCTCTATATTTAGATGCTAGTCGTCTCTACACTGCAACAACAATATACAATACTCTTGCAGGAGGAGCCAACCACTGGATTGGTAGGGTCTAAGATTAACTCTGAGAAGCTAATGAGCTTTCTTATGGGAGAGCCGATCGTTCATGTAATCTATATATATGGAATGGGAGTGGTTGGTTAAAAAGTATTGCTAAAAAGAACATACAACATTTTCAAGGTTAATGGAGGAGGCTTTGATTTTTTGATTTGGGTTAAAATTGGGCATGGTGTTTGTCAATAAGCAGGGAAGCAAGATTGTATTTTCTACTCACCAGGTTGGAGAAATGGGTGCACAAGAGTCCATGAAATTACAAACCCTATTCCTTGACAAAGCCATTGATTCGTTTTGCAAGATAGCTTTTATCTCCAGCTAGCACTAGGATCTCTTAACATACAATATCCATCTCACCTATAGCAACAAAAATTGATGAGAGCACCAAATAACTTGATGGTACAGTGGTGATTGGGCCTGGAAATGTCCTTCAGAGAGAGATCATGGGCTCCCATAGCCTACATTAGCTTTTGAATTTTTGAAATAGAATTAACATTGCCCATAGATTCTTTATGTGGCTCCTCATTTTGCTGCACCTCCAAATCATAGAAGACTAGTAATTTTGTCTTGTTCCTACATGTAGATAAGAAAAATAAACCCTAACCTCTACAACACACTCTCATTCTCTTGAATTCAAGTCCAAACAGGTAGATGCATACATCCATAGAAGCCCTGTGCCTGGGTCATGTATTGTGTGAAGCAATGGTAGATATGGGAGATCGTATCAAGGTTTTATTGCAGAGGTTGGTTGTGGGTAACGGGTCAGAGCAAAACTCTATTGAATTACTGACAACATCTTTGAAATGAGTAAGAAGCCAAACCTCTATGTATTTCTTCTTCGTTGACACTAAATCAATGGTCTGATAGAAAAGTCATGTTAAACTCGAAACCACTTTGTTTCCCACCCTTAGCTGATTGTGCACGAAGGTAATGCGTGGTCAGGAAATGGTTTTCAAATGTTTTGTTTCTCACTCTTGACTATTGCGCTGAGGTAACACATGGTTAGATAATGGTTGTGAAATTTTGAAATAGGGGTAGTGTCTAGTAAATCATTTTGACTTCTAATTTTTATTTTTATTTTTGTAGGGATACTTTTTTTTTTTTTTTGAGGAATAAATTAACTTCTATATGATAAATTTTGACTTCTAATTTTTATTTTTATTTTGGAGGGATAAAATTCTAATTTTAATTTTTTTGGAGGGATAAATTATTTCTATATGATTAGTTATATATGATAAATTTTGACTTCTAATTTTTATTTTTATTTTTGGAGGGATAAAATTCTAATTTTTAATTTGTTGGAGGGATAAATTATTTCTATACAATTAGTTATATATGACAATTTATTTCATTTTAAAATGTGTTTGGTGTAATTAATAATATGTGCGGATAAATCTAAGGATTTAATTTAAATCAAATTAGAATAATAATATATTTATATTGAGAATAATAAATATTTATTTATTTTTGTTTATAAAAGGTATGTATTACATTATATATTAGAGTTTTCACAATTAAGTTATCTCGTCGTGTTTATGTCATCTCTACGTTATTTCAAATATCTCCTCCCAATAAGGAGCTATTGAGCTCTCATACAAATGAGACCTCTAACATTGTATCCTAATGCCAAATATTCCCACAAGCATTGGTTGTCCTTCATGTGATCAAAATATGACTCTCGAATGACAAGGAGCTTTGCTTCTTCTCCACCAAGTTCCTATGTTTTTCCTTAAACAATACTTACAACAAAGTCGGTTGGGCCTTGTGTGAAATCAATGATTGTGTTGATGGGTGAAACCACAAGGAGAGAACCCACCTTATGTGTGGCCTTCTTTTACATATATATATGCATGGGAAAATTCCATAAACTTCACCATCTTTGATGGATGGTAATTTGGGTAGACCATCACTGCCTAACTTCCAAGCATCTTGCATCTATAGGACCAAGATGTTAATTTTAGGTATGTTCTATGCTCAGAGCAATTTATTTCAATTTTCACAGTTAGCTCCATATCTTTTCCAAATTAGCAATCACATCAACATTAAAGTAAACTGTAGATAGAACATAAACATAAATCGCAAAAGACAAGCCAAGACAAGAGGACACAAGATGTGGTGCTAGCCAGGGACAAACCCCAATGTGGGGAAACCCATGATCAATTCTTCTTATATGTTCTTCAATAGTTCAGCAAAGAGAGAGAGAGATAATACGTTTACAACAGAAGTCAACACTTTAACTTATCTAGATAAGAGCATACATAGGCAAACGTGCCCACTCCTGAAACACTATACCTTCCATTGTCACCCATCTCTATGCACATCTTGAGGTCTTTCTCCTCCAAGGCACTGAATAAAATTTTATAACCGGTCATGTGGAATGAGGCTCCACTGTCAAGATACCAAAGACAACCCATCATCGATGATACCATGCATGCGATGAGGGTAAAGTCCATTTCGAACTGAGAGGCTAATGCCTCACCTTCTGATCCTTCCGAGGATCCCTTCTTGGACTTCTTCAATGGGAAATTAGTCGCATAATGTCCCATCTCTTGACAATTAAAGCATCTCACTTTAGACATGTCACCCTTCTTCCCTCCATGAGAAGAATTCGATTTGAAATGGGAAGCCTTCCCCTTCTCTTTCCTTTCCTTACTTGCTAAGGCCAGATTTTCTTCATCATCATCCTTGGATGAAGAACCATCTCGTGTGCTCCTCCTGATCTCCTCTTGCATAAGATCCGACCACAGTCATTCCCAATATGGAAGTTTCTCCCTTCCATTCACAGAGGCTTGGTAGCTATTCCAACTCTTTGGAAGGCCAAGGAGAGCGAGGCTCACCATATCATCATCGACAGTAGTTATTCCCAGAATGCCAAGCTCATCTCGGCAGGTGGTAAGCTTGTTCAGATATGTGGAAATAGTGTCGCCCTTCTCCATCTTGATTCTTCGAAGCTTATCCTTGAGCGCCAATTTCCTCTGGTCGCTACTATTCTGGTAGAGGTCCTTTAATGTCTTCCACATTGAAAATGGAGTATCCTTCCTATGGAGACTCGAGACAATATGGTCTCAAACTCCCTCAAGGATGATCCGTCTCGCCTTCGCCACACACTTCTTCCACTCAGCCAACTCTTGTACATTAGTTGAAGCTGGCTTTGGGATTTCTTGATTAATGAATTCCTTCAAGCCATTTTCTTCTAATACAACCTCCATTCTTTCTTTCCATGCTATGTGATTCGAGCTACCTTCGAAGGCATACTTGAGTCTCAAGCCATAGAATGCCATTGGCCAACCTTGAAGTATGATATGAATTTGATTTGCACCTGCAACAATGAACTTCAAAATTTGAATTCTTTCTCAGTATGCTATTCACAGCTCTAATACCATGTAAAAAATTTCTACAAATCCAACTCTGATACCATGTAGAAAACATGGTGCAAGTTATCCCGATAATGCAATATAAATCAAAGCAGAATACTATAACCTACTTCTACTATCAATTTGTGGAAGCTTAATGTTATCGGGAAATATAGTGTCTATGCAGAGCTGCTAGTCCCACTAAGACGGGTAGCCATCTTAGAAACAAACAGATTATAGTTACTTTCGTTTTCCTTTACAATAAGTAGATAGGAGAAGAGCAAAGAATACCAACCTCAATCTTTCGCTTGGTTCCTTGCTTGTTCCTTCTCCCCTTTGATGGATCTTTGCCACTCCTCCCTTGATTACTCCACTTCAAAGAGTACCTGTAAAGTCAAAGTAGCATAATACCTTCAAAGTGCAGAGATCTACGATCATAAAAAATATAGGACCAGATATATATTGACCACACAAATGCATATATTATTGGACATACAAGAATGTGGAGGAAAACTTGAATAGTTTTATTGATATAAAGATTAGAAGAGAGGATTACAACCCATTGATCTAACCCAGTGTCATCCTCCCAGCTTGAAAGCCCTTCTTCACCTCATTAAAAGCTTAGATCACCTAACACTATGATATTCCACTAGGAAACCAACAACACTTACAAGATACAAGATTCCAGCCTCTGGATCTCTGGGATGAGGGATTCATATATAGATGATTGTAGGGGGGTGAGTCAACTTCTGGGATTTTGATTAGTGTCTTCTCTCTGATAGTTCTTGATTGCACTTGGAGATTCATGATCTCTTACTCATCCCTCTGCGAATTCAGAGAGGCAAGTGTCACAGGAGAAGTTTCTTGAAGATTCCATGATCATCCACCTTGCAAACTGTCTCTGCCATTTGTCTACTCTTGCCCATCACACCCTACAGAAGGGATTTTTAGTATGCATCGTACTTTTTGCATGTGGCTGGTGAGATGCATCGTACCCTCTGCATTGAGCAGTCTGTATGATCCAGTTTTGACTAGTTCTGAGCAGTTTTCTGTGGAGAACTTCTGGGAGATGATGTAATCAGCTAACCTTGCTCCTTTAGGGTATGAAACAACACTTTGAGGGACTCAGAAGCCCTTGGTTTATGGACATATATGATTGGGGCTGCATTGCCCAAATATGTCTATAACAGTTGCCCCCTAAAGCACGAGGTTGTAAATATTTGATGTCAGGTGAAATGCTTTATCATGAGGATCCGAGGTTTTTCGAACTGGAAGGCGACCTGTAATAAGATACAATACAATACATTATCTTCATAAAATTTTCATGATCTAGCTGAGGCAGGCATTCCCATGCTCAACTTTATA
>APFE030106443.1:182518-198410 GCA_000404065.3 Pinus taeda | reverse complement strand
TAAAAAGGGACGGAAAGGAAACTCCAGTAATCCTTTTTCATCATATAATCCCTTAAGTCCAAAAAAGTATAAAATAATACGAAAGGGATGAATTTTCGATAGTTTTAACGAGCCAAACAAAAGAAGCGCTTGATCTTTTTCTGTAATAATACCTCAGGTCCAAAAATATTAAAATCTAGAGGAGGGATAGCACTTCCGATAGCTTTAACGAGCTGGAGAGGCCAATTGCTCGGCTATCTTTTCATATTTTACGCGTAAGATGAAAAGAGCTTAAAGGAGACTCGTTTTTGAGGAACGAGTGATATTTTTGAGTAACTGCTAATTCCAGGTAAGATTTGGAATTTTCCAATCATGGCATTGTCACAAGGCTGGCTAATAGAATCACTCGTTGCAGCTATTCCTCAAAAGGGTAAACAGTCAAATGGAGGTGTATGATCGACTAAAACAGAGTGGAGGTGATGGTAAGAACACAACCAGGGCTGAAAAGTTGATGATAATGCATTCGCAATGGTTATTTACCGGAGGTTGGTTCAATTTTTTTTTTTAATGAGCTTAAACTCTAGGGGAACATTTTCTCATTGCTTAGGTTTAATTTTTAACGAGCTTGAACTTCACATAAAAATTGCTCGTGATAATGGTCATTGATATTCGACCCACCGCTAACACTATGTTCTTTCGACGGTCATACTACCTCTTCAATTGCTCCATCAAACTAATTAGAAATGAGAATACATGTTTGAAAAATGAGTTAAAACACTAATACCTTACTTGAATTACGTGAAAAGTAATTTAAAAGTAGTTTTTACCCTTCATTTTACCATTTCATTTGAGCTTGAGATTGTTGGAGCTTTGGAGGTGTTTTCCCTCTTGATTTTCACTAGCTGATTCCGGGAGATTCTGTGGATGATTCTTGGCACTGCCTAGACCAGGTAAGAGCTTAACTTGTGCTCTTCAGTTGCATTCTTTCCTTTTTGAATTCTGAGCATGTTTCCTTGCTTTTCTGAGCCTTTGGGGTTTGAACAATTCATTCTGCCCCCAACGCCCCCTGTGTATATCGAAAGGTGCGATGCATACTAGGCTAGCCACTGGCCAGTCAGTATGCATCGCACCTAGTACACAGCTCGGGTGCGATGGGCGCAAGGAGGGAAACTTATGCACTATTTTTTCATGGAAATTTTGCCTGTTTTTTGCCAAATCGGGATCTTGACTCTTCTCTTGTTTGTTTTTAGAGATTCATTGGAGAAAAATGGTTGTTACATGGCAAGAATGTGAGCATGAATAAGAGGACATGGTTGCTTTACATGATCCGGGTATGGTAACTGCATTGCGGAACTATGGTTTGCTCAAGTTCTTCCGCATCTCTAGTATGAGGCAACAAATCAACTTGTTGCAATATTTCCTCGATGCATGGGATCCTACCAACCAGGTGTTCCAGATCAGAGGCAAATCCATCCCCTTGACTGTCGTGGACATCTACTTTTTGACTGGTTTATCGAGGCGTGGTGCCCCTCTCTCACTATCAGGTTCCACCCGTGGGGGCGAATCCGTGAGGGATTATATTTGCCGATACCGTAGAGAAGGATCTCAGCCGAGCAGGGACGGCAAGATCAGAATCCGAGATGTCACTGACCGGTCCTTGAGGACCAGTTTGTTCACCTTTGATATACTGGCTGGTAGTGCAGCTCTTCACTTGGCCAACAGGTCCTATATGCAGTATGCCTTAGAATGCCTTGAACCGAAGGTGTTCAACTGGTGTGATGCAGTACTTCCAGCGATAAAAGAACAGCTCACCAAGGTGAAAAATGAAAGATCTAAGAACTTTGGCTATGGTTCCATTTTGACCGCTTTCGCCTTTGAGAAGATCCCACTGATGCAGCCGTAGTACATTTCACTTGGTTTGGCATCACTGACTAATCCACGGATGTAGAGATGGGTTGACCTTATGGCCCGACATGCTGGTCAGCCACAAATTTCTTTCTCTGATGCCTTCTTTGAGCGGTTCAACCATCAGGAGATGGTTTATGCCGAGTGTCCGTACGCTGGTATGGATTTATGGGGTGACCCAGATTTGGTGCTACCGGCTGGTGAGCAGTGGAGTGTTATAGGTAAAATTTCTGACCATATCCCTGTTTATTTCTCTTATAGTGTTCTTGTGCTTTCTTTTATCAAGACTAATCAAAACTCATGTGCTCATGCAGATATTGGACCGGTGCGACCAACAGTGCGCTTGAGAGCACCAGTTGCCGTTCCAGCAGGAGAGGCTGTAGGGAGGGCTGTCCTTCGCGACCTGGATGTGGTTGAAACTCTTGTAGCATTGTAGGATTAGATCGAAGGCCTCACTCTCGGTATCCCGGATGTGAGAACTGACGAGCTGCCTCTGAGATTACAGTGACATACTACTGGCGTGCCACGTCGATAGACTAGGCTTTTACGCATGATTACACAGGCAGTGACTTGTTATCACCAGCACCATTAGGCTAGCGTGCCCCCTAGCATTTTGAGTTTTTGGGTCATTTGACCAATTTTTTCTCGGACACAGAACACTATGTGTAAAGCATAAACAGTTATATATATATATATATTTTATTTTCGGAGCTTCATTTTGGTTAAATTACATGATCCTGATGCAAATATTGATGAAATGATTTTCTTTTATAAATGTCGCAAATGTCTATTTAACACATAATTTGCCAATGAATCTGTTAATGTGTTTAAGTTTCTGGAAATATGTTGATATTGGATAGAATCAAACTGTCTTTCCAAAATATTGACCCTTAGGAACATGCAATAGATAGCTGGATTCCGTACAGAATAGATATTGGTGAGCTGTAGAATGACGAGCTATGAGTCTAGCTTGACAACAAGTCGGCGTATGCCATGTGTGATGGCATCAAAGAGGAGATCTATCAACGCACTATATTCAACGATATTGTTCATTGATCGTGTTAGTGCCTAAATCTGCCTTAGGCTGACGGAAGGCAAAATTCAGGGTAACCACAAACCACGCTCAGTCTAGTAGCTATCCCTACCAGAACAGGAGAGGGCTCTCTTCGGGTCACGCTCAGTAAAAATAAACAATAGGTTCTGAGATGACTCAAATTGAATACTAATTTTAGGCTAGTAAATAGATATGAAAGAGGTAATTGATTGAGTGACTAAATTTTCTGGGCTGTAGGGGACCAAAGGACAACAGGAGCTGAGAAATTAAATCAAAGACACATATTGTTTCTTGAGGCATGATAGGCAAGAAGTTTAGCAATAAAATTTGAATAATATGGAGCGGAAAGACTATTTGAGAAGCTGAAAAGGGCATAGGTGATGAATCCTTTTTAGACAGAAGAGGAACACAGAACATGAATGCTTTCCCAAGGCAGAGCAAATAACAGGATTCTACCTCTCATACTTAAAAGCATTCAAATAGAAATGATCATGAAATGGATGGTAAAACATAACATGGTACATATGAAACAGAAAGAAGAACGAATTGCTAAACTCACACCTCATGAGTCTCCTGAATCAGAGTTGTATCATTTCATTAATTCTCTGCTAAAACTGTACAGTGAAGCGCTGATTTCTTCCCTGGTACTTCCAGAAATTCCTACCCTTACAAAATCATTTTTCATACAATAAATCACTCTACCATCAGGCAAAAGATCGACCCAAAATAGGGGATTGTTTAATCATTACTAACGGAAGATGAAAAGCCAACCATCGCTAAAGGAGCAGCATTACATTTTTTACTCTATTCTGTTGATGACCACTGGGAAGGCGAAAAATGTAGCTATAACTCCATTTAATTCGCAACTGAGAACAAAAGTAGACCGCGTAGCTTATTTCTCTACATACGGTCAATGTTCTTCGTTTTAGATTTAGGTGTTTCGGTATTCGACCATTCATTTCCTTTTTGCCGTTTGAATAAAAAACTGTCAGTTTGAAACCTTTCAGCTCTGGCACACAAAAGCATCTTGTTAATACGGGGAACATGGAACCCTTGATTTCTTTGTAACTGTAGCTGTGCCGATTGGTTTGTCAAGTCACGACCATCTTGAGAAAAGTATTTTCATAGCTGTAGACTGTGATTCTTCAACTTCAATTTGTATAAATTCAGCAATACTGAGAATAAGTCGATTCTAAAAATCATTATCATCTTTCGGGATATCTTTATACCCGTACCTCACAATACATCTGTACATATGGTATACTTTTGGGCCAATGCGACCAATAAGATAACGTTCTTCAGCAGGGACAAATGGAACAAGAACTGATTTGATGCGCACAAACACAAGTACTTGATGAAATGCAGGAAGATTTGTGACAAAATGTGAGAATATAGCAGGAACCCCTGTGACCAAATTCGGTATAGATTAATCCAATACCAGGAACCTGCACAATTCCAAGGCTTGGTCCAAGTGTGAGAATCCATTCCATAGAAACCTTGTTTTGTAAGTCAAACATGTATTTTCTCCGTCTACCATAATGCCATACATGCATGACAACCATAAATATTGCTGCCAAAGCAAGAGGAGCCCAGCCTCCCTGTGGCACCTTCATAATAGAGGCTAAGAGGTAGGATCCTTCAATCCATTCAAAGAAGAGAAGAAAAGCAATAGCCCATAAAAAATTCTTTTGCCATACAATGATTATAACAAGTGACATAAGGCATGTTGTCACAAACATAACAGTGATAGCAGCAAGGCCATAAGCATTCCCAATTAAGGTGGTATCCCTGAATCCTACAGTGACGGCAAGGCATAGAACCAAGAGAATCCAATTTATTTCTAGTATGTAAATTCGACCACAGATATGCCTCGAAGTGTGGAATATCTTGATACATGGAAAACAACCCAAATCATGGCATGGCTTGATGATTGAAAAGGTCACTGAAATAATAGCTTGGCTTCCAACAATAGCAGCAAGGGTGGCCACTACAAACACATGCCAAAAAAAACATGCTCAGGTATTGAATCGTAGAAAGTTCTGTCAACAGAATGAAATTTTTTCGAAAGAAAGGTGGCTTTTCCCATGTAAGAGAGTATCAGACATGGATAGACAACTCCTGCAAAGGAATTTCGGATGGAAAAAGGAGTGAAGTGTCCAAGATCTACAAACATCGCCTCTGTACCTGTAATACATAGGAGTATCCTTCTGAGAGAAATCCATTTATCTTTACCATTATTCCAAAAAAACTTGTATGCATAATAAGGAGAGAGGGCACGTAATATACTATTATTCCAATAAACAACATTGTATATGCCAACTGCGCAGATGTAGAATAGCCAAGCAATCACAATAGGTGCAAATATAAAGGCCACCCTATGAGTGCCAAAATGCTGCAGAGCAAAAAGGCCAATCAATATAATGCACGCAAGAACCATCACCACACTGTCAGGAAGCTTTGAAGTGCATACTTGAAGTCCAGATACTAATGAGAGAACAAATATTTTAGGCGTGAGAACACCATCACCTATTACCATGGAATTGCCTAGTAAAACCACAACCAGTAAACCTGTGCACAGTCTTCTATGCTTTTCCAGAAATCTCTTCAAAGGAGAGGTTCCTGTATTCTGAGCTATCTGCCATGTATTATAATATGTAGAAAATTCCTCATCAGCTACTTGCTAATTTGGAACCAAAATCAACTTCGCATGTCTACAAAGAAGTGAATACAATGCAAATGTTCCCCTTTCACCATTGTTGCTTACACTCAAAACTATGACAACATACTTAACAACAGGGATTAAGGTCAACGTCCAAAATATTAATGAAAAGACCCCAAAGACTGTATCTTCACTCATATAGTTACCCAACTTTCCATCAAAAGTACTTTTATAGACATATAGTGGGGATGTGCCCAAATCAGCATAAACCACCCCAAAGCTTTCGTATGCCAATAACAAAGTTGATTTGTAGTACATCACCCCAGAAACCTGGAACAAATATATTTGGCTCGATTGATAACCTCTGAAAATGAGGCACCCTTGGACCAATGGACAGGTTGTTGACTCAACATACTGCTCTATATCAACCTCTAACCTGCACTCACGCTGCACCTGTGCAATTCACTGTGCACTATCCTGAAGTTGACGTAATGGCTTCACAAGCTCATTAGTCAAATGTATTTGTTCAGATGATTTATCGTATGGAATGAAACAGCTTGCAAGTGCTGCTGTTTGATGATAACCCAACTCATTGAATGTGCCATTGAACATCAACTCTATCACAAGAAGTTCATCCCCTGTGTCAATGAGACATGTAGCCCGACCTTTCACTTGCACCACACCATCAGAATCAATGTGTCCAAGTCGCTTAAGTACTCTTGAGCGATTTTTTAACTCTTCCCTAAATTTGTGAAGCTGAGAGTCACGCATTTTCATTCGAAGTTGCTGAGCTGCGCTATTTAACTTCTGCTTTTCTTTGAAAAGACCTCAACCGATGTTCATCCTGTTCAGACTTATGACAGGGATGAGCAAGCAACTTTTGCTCCAATGCTTCAATTTCTGGTAGTGCCTTATCATTTTGAAACTGATGGAAACCATTCAATTTCAAATTGTCCCTTGGCGCGACTCATTAAATTTCAAATAGCTTAACCTGAAGGTACTAACTAATGGTGCGGGTTTTCCCAAGATCATTTCCTTGCAAGTCTTCATGTCTAGTTGTTCATCAATCATAATAATACAAATTCCATGTCCATCTGTCTGTAATAATTTTGTCTTCACGTATCACTGAAATTGCTTGTTTTTTCGGCGATCTCCACAAAGGCAATACTCAGGTGTGCGCTCTATATTTGTCAATACATTTAGGCATATTTCTCCACACAAAATCTCTGGATCATCAGGTACATATTTTCAAACAATAATGTCCTCCTCCGTCTGCTTCTTGTGCCCACAATCTGTGATGAACTATTTGATTTTGGAACACTGATGATGATTTTTTCTAGCGTGTCGACCCTGTGCGCCACGCCCCAGCCCAACACGCCACGCAGGCTGGATGCGCCACACACAACCAAATTTGCACTGCTGTATACGGCTCTATGCGCCGCGCGCTGTGGATGCGCCATGCCTGCAATTTCACCAACAATTTCGATTTTCACATTGACTTTTGTTTCCTCCACAATGTGTCATGACATCAATGATGTCTTCAACCCACCAATCTTTAGGTACAAGGTGATAATGCTGGCTATGAATTTCATTCAATGTAGGGTTCAATATGCTTCTGAAAGATTTTGGATCTTGCATCATATAAGTTCTTGTATAAGAAACGACCAGCCTACATTTACTGGATCTATGAATGCTTTCCGAGCTACAACATCAATGCATCGACCATTAATCTTCATATTTTCAGACCAAAGCAAGAATGACTTTGTAGTACGCAATGTAATGATAGAATCTTTCCAGCCATTAAGGAGGCTTGAATTGAGAAAGGTATCCAATTTCAATGTTAAGTTTCTTTTCTCTATTCCGTCAATCATTTCAAGATAGTCTGCAGCACAACGTGTAGACACGATGTTCTTGACACTTATAGTGACTATGATCCCATAGCCAAACTTGGCAAAAAACTCAAATGCCTCCACACCTCCTGGAATATCATTAAGGGACACATTGTCATTCATGTATTCATGAGCTTCAACAGCTAGTTTCTGAAGTCGACCAGATTTTGAAGGCAGTGGAAACTTGTGCAACAAGAACTTCGTATCCTTAATTTCCACAACATAGTGAGTAGGCACTTCAACAGAAACTATCCTGCCAATGCTGCAGAACTTTTGGCACTTTCTCATTTTGAAATGACTCTGTTTTACCTGTCTTTGACTTTTTGGAGTGAATGATGAATCTCGTCTATCTGTTGCAGGGTTGCTGAAGCTGCTGAAGATAATAAGGTGACCAAGGCCTGCATTTGAAATTCTTCATGGCAGAAAACTTTAAAAATACACTTATTACAAACCATTGATTTGACGATTTCCTCTTCAAAATAGAGTTTTGAAGAGGAATCAACCTTGAGCATTATTAATGATGGAAATCTTGAAATGAAAACTTATTGATCCTCCCTCTTGGCTGCTGGCATGATGGGGCACTTAAATCAGCTGAATCCTAGACCTAAAAGATCTAAAAATCTTATAACAACTCTTTGCTGACAAGAGGCCAAAGGTTGACTGTTATTGATTGGAAAATGTTGGCATTATGGCACAGGTTTAGAGCTATGGCGCAGGTGTTGTCCTTGATGGAAACTCTCTTTGGTAACAGATCTCAGTTCAGGCACTCAGAAAGAAGAAAAAGACATATATGCAGGTTCATCTAGATGAAGACGCGTATACACGCGGGTTATACATTACAAAATCACGTAAATGTTGGGGATCATACTTTTGGTCCATGGTAGTTAGTTCTTGAGATTTGAACCTATGTTTTGGACCATGGTGTCTCATCAGATGTGTTGATCCCTAGTTTTGGGTTCATGGTATTGAAATGTTATGGTTTTGGATCATGGTATTGAGGAAGGCCTAAGACTATAAAAGAGGAGGGAGATCATGTGGCAAATGACCATCTGAATTATTATTGAAGATTTGATAAAGTGCTAGAGCTGGTATATTGGTAATTGGGTTATGATGCAGATCTGGATCTGAATGAAGGAGGAACCTTAGCGCAAAAAGAAGGATAAGTTCTATTGATGGGTCATAATCTTTAAGCTTGAATGATAGTATCTTTGTATGATTTTGATCTGCTAGATGTAGTGCTTGCTTGATCTACAAGTCTAATAATCTGGGTTAATTAATGATTGAATATATGAAAGAGTGAATTATCCTTTATAGATCTGTACACAGGTTCAGTGAAGCGAAGGCGCATATACACGCAAGTTCTGTGAAGTAAAGTAGCGTATACGCATGTTGTTCCATACGCAGAAGCGTATGCACGCTAGTTTCAGGCTGTTGAAATGGCATATATACTCTAAGTTGTGATCTGGCTGCTTCTGTCTATTGTTGTTGTGTTCTGGGTTCTGTTTTCTGGTGTGTGGTTTCTGGTACTGTGTTTTGGGTACAACTGTCATAGAAGTATCTACTTGATCCATATCTAATTGGTGAAAAGGAGATTGGTTGATGGAGAAATTCTTGATGATTGATTGATGTTCATGGATCCAGTCTGAAAATTTATGAAACGTGGTCATTGGAAGAAAGAGAAGGTTGTAGCCTTCTGTAGGCCAGCATCTACGTACTAGTATCTTGGCTAGTACAAGAGCTAAAGGGGGTTGTAGCTCCCTTCCAGGAGAAGCTGGAGAACAAGAGAGGGTTGTAGCCTGCGTACTGGTAAAGTACTGCACCAGTGCATTGTAAAAGAAGTTTCTAATTAAAGAAAGATAGAGACGAATTGCAGCAGGTGGTTTTCACCCACATTGGGTTTCCACCTTATATCTTGTGTTCTTGTGTGTGATTGTCTTTCTGCTCTGTTTTACTGTCTCTGGTTACTGGTTATTTGATTATGCATCACAGATTAAAAATCATCATCAGAAAGTTAAAGTAAATTAAAAGATTGCTTTGCATACGCGGGTTTCCTTCTGCATAGTTGCGTATATACGCGGGTTTAACTAACTGAAGTAGCGTATAAAATTTGTTTTTGAAAAAGGAATATTTGACTTGATAATACTGATTCACCCCCCCTCTCAGTATTATTTCCAACAGATCAAAGATCTCAATTGTCTACAGTTGAATACCATTTACTTTGACTTGAGGAGTGTTGACTTGGAACCAGTAAAGGGGTCTTTGGTCATAGGTTGGATATCTGATTTTTTACTTTCAATAAGAAGAAGATTGTTGGGTTTTCTCCTTTTAAGGGGTTTTTCTCTGGCTTGGAACCTAAATTTTGTGTCTCTTACTTATTTTTTATCCTGGAAGGATAATTCATGTAATTGCTTGATGAAGAAAGAACAATAAATAACAGTAGAAAGAAAAATTAAGTCTCACAATTAATTACCAAGTAAGAAGATCTACTTTACCTTTGATTTTCTAACACGAAATGAGTTAAGGTGAGGAAGAGACACTTTTACAAGGTAGAAACAAGATCACCATTGTAGAAGTCCAAGAAGATTATCATTTTATCAACCATAGCTAAAGATAATTTTTGGTAACATCTCACTATGTCTAATCAATTGGCACATATAAGGAAAGCAATAAGTTAGAAGGAGCATCCAACTTCAAGGCATGGAAAAGTTGGAGTACCAAAGAAAGAAAACGCTGGAAAAATATGAAAAAGGGGTGATTAAGGCTCAAAGAATTCTTTTTGAGTCCATCAAAGACCACCTTATCAATTTTGTATCAAAATTATCTACATCTAAAGAAGTCTATGATACTTTAATGAAATTATACCCTGTTAGTACAACAGGTCACATGATTGCCTTGAAAACTAAACTATATCAATCAAAAATGTCAAAAGAAGACATTATAGTTTCCTTTTTCATGAAACTATCAAAAATCAAAGGTCAACTTCAAGAAGCCAGTGAGAAAATATTTGATTCGGAATTAAACATAGTGGCAATCAATGCCTTACCTAGAGAGTGGGATGGTTTTGCAAGCAATATCTATGCAAGAAACAAAGATTCGTCTTTTGAAAAATTATGGGCTCAATGTTCAATAGAAGAATCCATAATAAAGGCTAGAAGTAACTCCCAACCTGACAATGAAACTTCTCAAGCCTTTGCAGCTAGATCAAAGAAGAATTTTAATAAGAAGAAATAACAAAAATAAAGACATATCAAAAGTCCAGTACTTTGGTTCTCATGAATATGGACACTACAAAACAAGTTTTCCTAAGAACCCTAAGAACAATAAAAAGAAGGAAAGGTTTGAAGCATTAATAACTGAAGATAAAGAGCCTTCAAAGAAGCAAAAGGAAAATCCTAGAGATCTCTACTATTTAGAGATCATGGATTTGATGACTAGTATATCATGCACTAGTTTTGTAACATAAAGTTTAGAAGATAGTCTAGCATGTAAATGAAACTTGAAGACATGTTTAGAAGGATAGTTATCTCCCTCATTAGAATTAGTGGAAAGAGGGAAGATTAGAACAACATAGTTTACAACAATCACAAGTGCAAGATTCATCGCAAGAGAACAGACATCTGTACTAAAGGAATAAACAATCTATTATAATTTGATGGACAAGTTTCACAGAGTTCTTTTTGTGTTGGAGTGAACCAAGATAGAGGAGCTTGTTGGAAAAATTAAAGGGAAATTATGTGCATGCTTGGAGCTAATAATTCTCTATGAACAAGTCACATAAATTTTTGTGTTATTACAGGTGGAGCATAAGTCTAATTGGACTTGATTTTAGGATTGGAACAGCAAGACAAGGGGATGAATTCTCCTAGAGTGATAACGTAGAAGAGGGGAATGTTAGAGGAGGGTTAGCATAGCCCTAGAATGAATTCTTGGCCAAGGAAAAGAGTAGGCTTGTAAGGTCATTGGATGCCCTAACTAGGGTGGCAAAACTATTGAGGTAAGTGCATAGGGTGAGGTGTTTTGGAAGGAAAAAACGAGGTATCATTCTGAGGTAAGTACATCCTTTTATTATTAATGATTTTGTTACGTAATGATCCAGGTTTAGGACAGATTTGTAGGGTTGTGCTAAGAGTTTTAGACAACAGTTAATGTTTATTCTAGAAATTGTGTTTTGTGTGAAGAAGTCACTGTTGTATGGGTTGCATGTACCCTAGATCAAGTGATTCTTGTGTTCTAAATCACAATCAAGTGGGTTTTCCTAAGATTCCCTCTACTATGAATATGAAGCAACCTTATCATTGCTAAGAAATTTGTATTATGAAGACCTTATGTGCAGTGACACTGATGTGACAAGCAGGCAGATTGATTAGCTCATAAACAAAGATAGTGGAGAAAGTAATTTGGTTACGTCCCTAAGAGTTGGTTATATTGGAGAAATAGGAGAAGCAGCTACAGGGAAGAATTATTTGAGTTAAGGATCAACCTAGTTGTGGCTAACCTTGTTGAAGAAATTATGTAATGAACTATCTTCAAGGTAGGAAGCAATGCAATGCAAGAAGTAGTGTTCACAATTCAGGATAAGGTAGGTGAAGAGCTCATGTAAAGGATTATAGGAGCTAGATTTGGAGCCCTAGTTCAAGATATTGCAAGATGAATGATAAGAGTGATGAAAGGGGAGTATTGGTACTTTTGGCACAAGCTAAGGCTTGTTGGCAATAGGGGTTTTTAGGTCGGAAAAAAAGACAACTATTTTTTCAACTCATATTTTCAACTTATCTCCCTATGGGTTTACTCAAATTTCGAGTAGAAACACTCGTTGTTGGATGCATAATTTGATTCCTCATCTAGGGAGTATCCATCTTGCATACTTCGATGAACCCTGCTACATAAAAAATGAGAAATACATGAAAAACAAGATTGCAATAATGTTTTTTCATGTATTTCTCATTTTTCATGTAGCAGGGTCCATCGAAAGTATGCAACATGGGTACTCTTTGGATCAGGAATTAAATTTTGTATCCAACGAGTACTCCCGCTCGAAATTTGTGTAAACTCTTAGGGAGATAAGTTGAAAAGTTGAAAAAGTATTTTTAATATTTTATTAATTTTTAATATTTTACTTTTTTACTCCAAAAATGGTGAATCATCTCCCATGGTTGACATCATCTTGAATCTTATTGGTTCTTATAAAGTTTATTTTGTTGTACATTTTTCTGAGGCCCATTTTAGACCTCAAAAGTCCCCTAATGTGAATTCTCCCTAATTGAGAGCGAGTGAGCATATATATCTCCTCTCAAGTAGAGAGGGAGTAAGGTTGGACATTGGTTCCCCTTGTGTCATGTACTAGGCTAGGAATAATTGTCATAAATCTAGTGCACGCATCACAAATAGGGAGAATGGACCGAATTAGCCTAGTACTTCTTGTTTCAAGTATTGTGATGGATTAGGATTGATATCCTAAGTCAAGTACATAGATAAGGATGAGGAGAATGGTGGATTGGATAAGCATCTTGGATAGACAATCTTGAGTCATGTACTACGATGGATTAGGATGGAGATCCTATGTACATGGACTTGGATAAAAAAATGGTTTGATGGAAAGACATTTCCTCGAGGGAAATGGTCTCATGCAGAACATACTCTGGGTATAATAGGTGGAGTATGTATCTCAGTGAGGTGGTGTGGTGTCCCATGAAACACCTCCCAACATTGTACTCTCATCTTGTGGAAAGATAGAGCGTACCTATCAAGGCCTTGGTAGTGTGATAATGTCGGCTATGATGATAATATCATTGTTGATGCTTATCAATCTAGATCTCTTCTTATGTGGATATTTCAACTTGAGATAGACCTATTAAGTCATTATGAATACCTCCCTAGTTAAGAGGGAGTGTTGGAAAATGTAACTAGTATTAGATTTTTATTGTTTTATCGAGCATGTTCTTCATGTTTTAGAATTCACAAGAGTTGAGACAATATGTATTTGAGCCATGTTGTTTGACATTTGAAAAAGAAGAAATTTGGTTATGATTTAATTTAACAAAGGTTTGTCAAAATTCCAAGTTGGCCCTCTCTATAAATTCGACTTGTATGGCTCTTGAGCACCCTACTAAACAATTTTGTAGAGACTCCCATTCGAGCTCTTTGAAGAAACAAGCAGTGAGTCACAAAAGGTGTTCAATCTCTACAATTGGAAGAAAGTCGAGGCATAGAAAAAGTCCACAAAAGGAACTCTTTCATGATCTATAAATGTGATATGAAGTTCTGAAATTATCTGAAGGAGCAGAGATAAAGAGACTACCAGTAGTCAAAGTCTACATCTATCTGAAGTGCGCAATCAAGGGTCGAATTTTGAAGGTGATTACAGTCTATAGCAATACTGAACCTCTGAAGCTTTTCTGAAGTATTGTGATAGAGTTAAGGGTTTGCAAGGAGTTGTAGTTCTGTCATAGAATTGAAATATTTGAAGTAGTCTACAGTTTCTGACAAAGCCTAGAATTTAAAGTTACATGAAGTTTGCATCAAGATTGAAGTTGTTTGGAGCCAAAATTCTTGACATCTACAACTAGGTTGAAGATTTGAATTGTCTATAGTTGACTACCATATACTTTGACTTGGAGAGGAGGGTTGTTAAATTTGGACAACTAGGTCCAAACTCCATGTTCTGATGCTCAGATTAAGAGGCTAATATTTTTGTTGGATTCCTCTTTCTGAGAGGTGTAAAATCCATATAAAAATAGTCTTAATCCGATGAGAAAAACTTATATTTTGAATTTGTTATTCTTAATAAATTATATGTGCAAGGTCAGCCAGTTTTGTAATGTAGGCTCACATGCCCAACAGATGTGTCACACACCCTCATTGATGGATATAAATACAGGAAAAGTTGGAGAGAATTTCATCACAACACACTCACATCTTCTTCTCTCATCCTAAAGAGTACGAGCTACCTGGAGGACGGATTTCAGCCACACGTGGGAAGGACGAAGAGGACAGACCATACGGCTGAGCTGTAGTACGATTTTTCTGCTTCTAGGGTTTCGCAGAAGTTTGACCAGCGTTGACTTTGGTCAACGCTTGGTCCAATCAAGCTGAAAACTTGTGGAAGGTTCGATTTTTGAAGGCCGTACTACCTGGCACAAAAATCGAGGTCAAAGGGTTGACCGTTTTGCTGTTGCGTTGACTTTTAGCTTGCTTCCCCTGCGTTGACTTTTCAGGACAGCGTAGACTTTTGTAGAATTGACTTGGGTTGACTCATCTACTGGTTGGAGGGTTGTTGTGACACATGCTGAGCTAGCTGACCAAAGGAGACTTTGCTGGTTGAAGCATCCTGTTGACCGCCGAAACGAACACACACATTTTTCCCGTTTCTGATTTGTCTTCTGTAAGATCTGCTTATATGTTCTATCTGCATTTTGCTTAACTACTTGTATGATTGCTGTGAGAAAAGTGAAATTGCTCTTAGCATAGAACATCTACAAAACTTTACATGGTATCAGAGCTGAGGTGAAGACAAACTCTATCTATAGCAATCATCATCGAAGGAAATGGATTCCACTAAGCTTGAATTTAGGGAGAATGACAAGCTGACTGGAAGTGATGACTTCCATGCCTGGAAGATGTTATTAGATCTCAAATTGGAAGATCATGATCTCCTAGATCATGTGACAGGGAAGATTCAAGAACCTCCATCAAATGCCTCTGTTGCTGTTAGAAACAAGTATAAGAAGGGAGAAATCAAAGCAAAGCTGTTGATCAGGGAATCCATAAAGAAGAGTCTGGTTGCCTACATATCTGAACTAGGCACATCCAAGGAGATGTATGACAAACTGATACTTATGTTCCAAGTAAACAATGTGAACCAAGTGTTATTCCTCAAGAACAAGTTGAAGAATATGAAGAAGGGCCGAGACGAGTCTATTCAAACTTTCTTTATGAAGTTGACCGAAACCAAGAACAATCTGCTAGCTATTGGGGAGACAATAGCTGATCGTGAGATGGTTCTCACCGCACTTGGAGGACTTCCATATGAATGGCAAGTATTCACAACTACCATTCTCAACAATAATACCATTCCTAACTTTGATGAGCTTCTGTCTAGATGTATGCAAGAAGAAACAAGGATGAAGGAATTTGATAATGAAAGAAATGCTGCCTATGTTGCTCATTCCCGAAAGAAGAACTCTGGTGGTTCGAAGGACAAAGGAAGGACTAAGACTCAAGAGAAGAAGGGTAAATGCTTCACCTGCCATAGGACTGGACACTATGCTAAAGAATGCCCCTTCAAGAAGGATTCTTCCGATAGTGACGATAACAACAACAACCGAAGGAATGGGAATCAAAGAAATGACAAATCCAAAGGAAAGAGGAAGGCTCACTTTGGAGGAAACAATCAACCTTCTAAAAGGA
>APFE030106443.1:165911-178386 GCA_000404065.3 Pinus taeda | reverse complement strand
TGGACAACTAGGTCCAAACTCCATGTTCTGATGCTCAGATTAAGAGGCTAATATTTTTGTTTGATTCCTCTTTCTGAGAGGTGTAAAATCCATATAAAAATAGTCTTAATCCGATGAGCAGAACTTATATTTTGAATTTATTATTCTTAATAAATTATATGTGCAAGGTCAGCCAGTTTTGTCATGTAGGCTCACATGCCAACAGATGTGTCACACACCCTCATTGATGGATATATATACAGGAAAAGTTGGAGAGAATTTTAAACACAATTCAAC
Source organism: Pinus taeda (assembly GCA_000404065.3). Taxonomy (NCBI): domain Eukaryota; kingdom Viridiplantae; phylum Streptophyta; class Pinopsida; order Pinales; family Pinaceae; genus Pinus; species Pinus taeda. The sequence goes on along the minus strand of APFE030106443.1, from coordinate 178,110 downwards.
TCACATCTTCCTCTCTCATCTTAGAGAATACGAGCTACCTGGAGGACGAATTCAGCCACACGTGGGAAGGACGAAGAGGACAGACTGTACGGGTTTTCTGCTGCTAGGGTTTTGCAGAAAGTTTGACTAGCGTTGACTTTGGTCAACCCTTGGTCCAATCAAGCTGAAAATTTGTGGGAAGTTCGATTTTTGAAGGCCGTACTACCTGGCACAAAAATCGAGGTCAAAGGGTTGACCGTTTTGCTGCTGCGTTGACTTTTAGCTTGCTGCCCCTGCGTTGACTTTTCAGGACAGCGTTGACTTTTGTAGAATTGACTTGGGTTGACTCATCTACTGGTTGGAGGGTTGTTGTGACACATCTGGGCTGGCTGACCAAAGGAGACTTTGCTGGTTGAAGCATCCTGTTGACCGCCGAAACGAACTCACACATTTTTCCTGTTTCTGATTTGTCTTCTGTAAGATCTGCTTATATGTTCTATCTGCATTTTGCTTAACTACTTGTATGATTGCTGTGAGAAAAGTGAAATTGCTCTTAGCATAGAACATCTACAAAACTTTACAAGGGTTGACTTGTAACCAATAATGTAAGGAGTCTTTGGTCATAGGTTGGATCTCATTTTTTACTTGATTCAATAGGAAGAAGATTGTTGGGTTTTCTTGTATAATTACTTGATGAAGAAAGACCAATAAATAACAGTAGAAAGAAAAATCAAGTCTCACAAGTAATTACCAAGTAAGAAAATCTACTTTACCTTTTATTTTCCAAAAGTATGAAGAAAGTCAAAACCAAAGTATGAGGTGAGGAATCTCATCATGATGTCAAATCCAAGCTTATTATGCCATTTGTGGAACTAGGATCAAGATCTCTAAGAAAAGAAGACCAAAGAAAAAGAAGTATGATCTAAGAAGTCTGATTCGAATATGAACCCTAAATAGTATATGTATTTTATATAAATGAGTGTAATTATAGTTGAAGCAAGCCAACTTGATTGATCTGAAATCCAACCTACATTTATCATTGTGAATCTCGGTTACGAATTGATATTCAAGTCTGCTGCACAAGGTCTATTGCAAGGAAGTTTGTCAAAGAAGTTTGAAGCCTTGTTGCAATTTCCTAACACATATTCTCTCTCACTTTGAGCAATCAATAGTGGTGGATGGCATTAGAACATTAACGTGGAATATCAAGTAATTAAACAAGGTAAGGAAGTTATTTTATAAGCTATGCTCCTCTATCAAACTTCAGGATTGTTGTAATGATCTCCCTTTGAGTTTTGGTGGATTAATATCTGAATTAAATATCATTAAAAGAAAATCAAGTTGCAAGTCTGCGAGTATAGCATCATCAAGACAATACTTTGGAATGTCAAGTATTGAGCAAGAGGTTTGTTAGATCTATAGACGTCTCTAAAGAACTAGCATGATGAATAAGTCTTGACCTGAACGATGAAACTTATTGACAAAGGCAATGCAGTTGATACATTGTGATATGAAGCATGCAACTTTAGACATTAGAAATGACTGCAAGGATGTTAAGGTTATTCTATTTGCTAAGCATGCTCCCTTTCTAAGTCTAAAGTCTGATCAGAATATTGCTAAGGATTTGAGACTCAATGAAATTACAATAACTAGGGTTTGAAAGCCCGAATAACTATCCGGACTCTTGGAATGTTTTGAGTTTGCAGAATTGTACTAAGGATTTGATCAAGTAAGCTTTAAGGTTTGTAAAAACCTAGGTTTCTCATTGTTGAAAATGATGAAGTTGAAAAACAATGCAAGGATGAATGTTAATGATATCGAAGTCAATAATAATGAAGATAAGTGTTAGGGTTTAGGGTTTGAAGTCAAAACCCTAGATAATCAAATTATAAAACCTAACAAGTCAAAAGGGAATGGAAATGAGAGCCTAAGGCTTAGAGATTGATTGCTTCCGCTTAAATAAAGGAACCCTAGCTCTTAGAAGATTGTACATCTTGATGATGAGGTTGATTTGCAAGTTGAATGCAAGAAAGCTAAAGATTAAGAAGGAGTTGTCATGTTCTCAAAAGATACTTACCTTGTATTTCTTTTACTTTTTAAATTGTCATTGATGATGTGGACTCCTTGATAATGATATGGGATGAGGTCAACTCCTTATTAATGATGATGATATGGATTCCTTGATGTGGATAAGGCCAACTCCTTGATGATGTGGACTCCTTGATGTGGACGAGGTCAACTCCTTGATGATGATATGGACTCCTTGATGATGTGGGCTCCTTGATGATGATGTAAACAATGTTAACTCCTTGATGATGTGGATGAGGTTGACTCTAAGAAAGCTAAGAATGAGAGGGAGATGACACATTCTCAAGAGAAGTACTTTCTTGTTTTCTTATTTCATTACGAGTCTCTTGTCTTTGTATATCTTGCTTGGTTGTATTTACAGTTCTTCCATGGCCTCCTAGTGAGGATTGTAGGTACATGATGAAGTATGTTAGGGTTGTGGCAATCATTGAAAAGATGGAAGAACAAAGTGACAAGAACACTCATGATTAGATGGGCTTTGCACTCAAAAGGAGCAGACAAGATCATGCTAAATTGAAGCATGTTACAATTTATGACGAAAAGAAGTCAATTGTGACTTCCAAGATGCAGTTGGCTAGGTGTCTTGGAAAATGATGTTGATCCAAATTTGTTGAAGATGATCCCGTGAATTTTCTAGTATGTATTGATGATATGTTTCTAAGGACTGAGGTCTTCTTCGTCTGGGGTAAGAAGGAGTTGATTGAGGTTAAAAGATTAAAAGTATGGCACGACCTTGGTGAAATCCCTGTTGAGGCTATGGCATGATGGACTGTAAATCCATGGACATGAAAATTTTGAAGCAGTTGTGAGACTTTGTCGCTGACTTGGTTGATTCTATGATTAGCACCTTAAACTACTTGATGCATGGAATTGTTGACTCTATCTGGACTAAATGTATTATGGGTGTTGTGTTGGTCTAAATGACATGGAGGGCCTTGCTTAGCATGATTCAAGCTAGAAATGTAGTTGATTTGTGAAGCCATTTGGCTTCAAATGTTATTTGTTGATCTATTTGATCTTGTGTTGGAATCAACCATGGTATACATTGATATTTGCTTCCATGAGAAGCCACTTATTGTTTACTGGATTCGACCATGGTGTATTTTGTTGTTGTTGAGCAAGTTGATGTTTGCTTCTATAAGAAGCCACTTGTTGACTATTGGATTTGATATTTGCTTCCATGGGAAGCCACTTATTGTTTACTGGATTCCACCATGGTGTATTTTGTTGTTGTTGAGCAGCTTGATGTTTGCTTTTGTAAGAAGCCACTTGTTGACTATTGGATTTGATCATGGTGTACATGTCTATGGATGAGCAGGTTGCTAATGTTCGCTTCTATGAAGAATCAGATGATGATGTTTGCTAGAATGTTTGATAAGTGTTGAAAACCACCATGGCTACTTTTATGTTTTTGAGCAAGTTGCTAATGATTACGTTTGTGAGAAACCTGGGCTAGCTAAGAATTCCTAAGAGAGGAAGCTTTGATTATATAGCATCATGAATCTTCCTTATGCTACAGTCAAGAGACCTATGGATTGGCTGGGAAGATTATCACTCCCTTGGGTCAATTAACCGAGAGGCCAGTTGAGTCTAGTCGAGGAGCTTGGTTCTTAGGTATAGAATGATCCCTTAGGTTTTCACTAGGAGACCAATTAGGCCGAGGACACCGATTGTGTGATATTTCCCTTAGGAAATGGTCGGGAGACCTATGGATTGGTCGGGGAGATTGATCTTGAGTTTCCTCCCTTAGGTTGTGGGCTGGGAGATGTATGGATTGGTCAGGGACATGTATCATGTGCATATGATTGGCTTGGTCTCATTGATTGATCCCACTGGTCAATAGGGCACTAACCTAAATGTCACAAGGTTGTGTATTTTGGGATGTGTTGGATGTTATGTATCTTTCCTGATGATGACCCTGATGATCTCTCCCTTAGGTTGTGGGTCAGGAGACCTATGGATTGGTCAAGGAGATTGATCTTGATAGACAGAGAGACTTGTACTTGTGATCTTTCACTTAGGTTGTGGGCCAAGATACCTATGGATTGGTCGGTGACATTGGTCTTGAGAGAGAATGAAAAGTACCTCCCTGGCTAAAAGGGAGTGTTGGAAATATGGTAGCCATGGTCAATATTTTCATCATGAAAAGAAAAAGGGAAATTTAAAAATTTATGCCTCCAAATTACTCAAGTCAGTTAGGCCCCTTGGAGGCACCCATTTGACCCCCTTGTGAAGTCTATATATTGGAAAGCCCTCCTCATTTGGATGTGGATTGTGAATGATGGATCGATGGATCATAATATCATAATAGTAAAGACAGAGGAGCTTTAAATATACTTTTATATTGGTCTGTCAAATGACTTGTGAACTTAACAAAATAATGTATAAACCATCAATAATCACATTACAGTAGTAGATATAATTATTAATTACTTGCATATCATACACATGCACACGACAATTATTTTCGAACAGTTTTACTTGCATATCATACACATGCACTAGTATCTTAGAAATTACACGACAATTATTTTCGAACAGTTTTTCCTTACTGCATCTCAAATTCCTAATTAATAAATTTAGAAGCTTTAATGTTTTAAATTTTTAACCTTTTTCATTGTGCCACCACATAATCTGGTTAGACAATCTTTACTGATTGTAATTTTGAATCTTGGTCGGACAATCTTCACTAAAATTGTAATTTTGGATTGAACTGTAATTTTTGAATTCATTAAATTGTTTTTTAAAGTAGAAATGTTTTCAACCCACAAATACCTCTAACATCTAATATCTGTGATTGTGCAATGTTAACATCTAATATCTGTGATTCCATCAATTCAAAATTATTTCTAAATTTCAAACCAAAAATACTGATTTCGTCCGCATTATTCTTTACAGAGCAGCCCGAGAAGGGCCAACTTAATGTGTTTGGACTACTTGATAAATTCATGCAAAACACGAGTTATTTTCCGGGAGTGATCAAATCAAACCACCGAGAAATTTTTTCATCCCAGTGCAAAGGTTCAAGGTAAAGACAAAGCAACGTTATAATAGCATTCCCCAGAAGTCTTTCAAAAATAAGGTAAAGACAAAGCAACGTTATAATATCATGCCCCAGAAGTCTTTCAAAAATAAACATTGTTGGGTAACAAGATCTCTGGAACGTTTCCATTGATATTGAGTGACGCAAATGCAGTCAACAAAGAACTTAAAGATAGTATAAATTGAGTAAAAGGCCCTAGCAAAAGAAAAGAATGTCCAGATTTTAGTCTAAAAATACATGTTAAGACTAGAATAGCTTGTCAAAATATTCAGGATTTCAGGATTCAAGAAGAGAACATTCCCGCACTCCCGCCGTTAAAAAGGAACTCACATCTCTCTTAGAGTTTTATCTGCAAAACAAATAAATAACCCACTTTGAGCATGACACATTCGAATTATAGTCAAAGATGAACATGTTTACCTGAACAGTTCACTTTCTTATACCTAAGGGCATTTTCTCTGAATATATGATGCACCGTGCTCCTCGTATCTATTCCAAAAATGAATGAAGATGTTATTAGCTAAGAAACAAAATCATCCTTGTTTTCTCTGAATATATGATGCACCATGCTCCTCGTATCTATTCCAAAAATGAATGAAGATGTTATTAGCTAACAAACAAAATCATCATTTTATAAATGTATGTTGTATGTATATATGTATATATATGGGGGACTGACCTTGGCAATTAAGCAACAAACATGGTTAAAATCTTGCGAGCAAAAATTATGATCACAATCCACTTGCAACTAAAAACAACATGCATAATCCACACTTACTCAGCTTTAGAAAACCACATCTGTTGAAAGGATCCTAGAGATGCCAAAATGCTGCCTCCAATCCACACACTGTTAAGAAAGTAAACCATAACTATAATTAGCAATAAAACATACTTTCTAAACAGAGCAGCCTAACGAGCAACAAATATGTCACTTGAAACTGCTAAGAATTGAGGAATGCAATCAATCAATCAAAAGTAACACGCTATGCATGCTCATGCAACACAGTATGCATCACTATAAATAAGAGATAACATGTTTCTATGGTGCAACTAATCACAATGTTTACTATCTTGAAAATGTCAAAACGAAGTACATAAGTTTAAAGCCTTCATCTCACGAACCTTCATTTCCATTGTTTAAACCTGTTCAAGATGATGGAGATGGTTTTGCAGTGACCTATTCCTATTCACTTGTTGAATCGAAAAAGATGAAAACTGTTATTTACACTATTCTTTATGGACTTATTTACATAGAATCATAGATCGTGATGAATAAAGCCAGTATCATCCACCATAATCTTCTGCTATGATCAAGGTCATCAAAAACAGAATGGGGATATATATAACCATTAGACACAAATATGCAAATTTTCCTAATGTATGTAGCAAGTTAGAGTGCATATAGCTAAAATAGCGTGGACTGTAATCCATCTCTGAAACAAAATACATAAACAAAGATGATATTCCATGGGTTCTACTTCTGGGGAATGCTATAAGGAACCAATGGTATCAGTGAGTCAAACCACACTTCACAATAGCTCAGCTAATAGCAACTAAAACACTAGACTTTATCATTATTTTAAATTTCGGGGGGTTTAGTGAACCCATGCACAGACTGTACAGTGCAGTGTGGAACTGGCCTGTCAGGCAAATATGGCTGGTTTTGTACAGAACCAGCCATTTCTCGTTTGAGGCTATGATCTGGACCAGAAATCTTCCAGAATCTCTCAAACATGTTAAAATATGACAACAATTAATTAAAAGAAAACATAAAACCAAAACTCACCGAGGAAAATTTTTGGTGATTAGACTAATAGTGTTGGTTAACAAAACCAATGATAACTTTCTAACAGTACCTATTTTATTTTATCACTGAAGCCTAAAAGTTGAAGTGGATGTAAACCTGATTGCAAATTCCTCTTGATTAATAAATACCTTAACTTGCTATTATTGTTTTATAGACTCTGAAAACCAAGTGGTATCAGAGCACTGAGTTCGCATTGGGGCCATGTTCTGACAGTTTGATCAAAGGAGTAACAGCCCGTCAATTTGTGAAGAGCCTACGCAGAGCCTGTTCACATAGAAGGATAGAGTGTGATGAGAACAGGGGTTTGATCATATTCAACTGCAGCCTGAGCCGCACAAAACCCTGGCCACACGGGTTTGAGTGGGCTCAGGTGCAGTTTGGAGCCATATGTGGAGGGTCTCAGTTGGGTCCGCACACAGAGAGGAAAGCCATCAAGCAGTGTAAAGTAGATCTAGAGGAAAGCCCACAAACCTGCGGCTGCGGAGGTGTTCACAGGAGCCCATTGATAACGAGAACCAGGTAGTTAATTCATGCAGAGTTTAGACAGTGGAAAACCATTGATGCAGAGAACTTGCACACAATTTTTGTGTAGAGTTGCACATGCCAAGATCTGTGTGAAGGTGGAGGCCATTGCATAGAAGATAACCACCAGAGAACTGTTTGAGCAGCAGAGGTGAAAGTCAGGCCAAGAACCAATAAGCTGTTCGAGTCATGTACTTTAACAAATAGGTTTTTACCTTGCCGCTTAAACTCTCCCTATCCTGCCCCCCCGCCTTAGAGGAAGGCGCCAGCCTTATCTGCACAAAATCAGAGATTTACCTATTTCAAAATGTGAGTTCTTTATCCCTTATGAAAATCATATGCCTCGGAAACTCCAAAACCAACCTTTCATGAGTGGCAAGATTGAGCCAAGATTGCTTGGGAGTGGCAGTGGAGGCGGAGAGTGAGAGTGGAAGCGGGAGTGGAGGAATATTTTCAAAAGCTCTCGGTTTGGGAGCAAATCAGGAGTGAATTTTTATGTAATATATATTTTTATATATCTTGATGCATATATGTCAACAAATGTCAAAAGCATGTAGAATGATGAATTAGATATAAAAAGCATAAAAACATGGATTGAACCATATAACATCAATCTTAAAGTTTCAAGCTTTAAAAATTCGATATATAACATTTATCATCATTGATCACTAAAGTTGTAACCTGTACTTGTAACCATTACCATTATCAAGTAACCAAACGATAACAAAGAATATCTAACACGAAATGAAATGTTTCAACTTTCACGAAGCATCATATTCATAATTCATTATCATTAAGTTATAATTGCCAACTTCAAACTTCAAACTTTAATTGTCATATATTGTTTACAAAAATATCATAATAAATATGAAAGAGTCAACAGTTATAAAAACTACTAGAAACTAGAAAAGACAAGTAAATCTTTTATGCATTGTTAATGCTTGGGCTTCTTTTCACCACGAGAAATGTCTAGTTTTTCAGAAGGTTGTGGTGATCTACTAGGAGTCTCCTTCCGCATAGTCGGACGACCATGTCCAAATCTAGAACCAGAAGGCACATGACCTCCATGTGAGGATGTAGATGGAGGTGGCGATAGCAAAGGCAAAGATTGTGGAGCTTGAGCATTGCTACTGGATGATGGGGGTGGCATGGTTGTTGTTTCTTCATCATCATCTTTCAAAAGTTTTGTTTCCAATTCTTCTAGATGTAGACCACCATCCTCCAAATTATCTTCTTTTGGGTTGTTGTCCCAATATACATTTGATGTATCATCACGAGCCTGCTCACAATAATGTGTCAACAACCTCAAGTTGTAGTACACATAAACTAAGCTTTCTGCACGGTTTTCATTGAGTCTGTTTCCTCTCACAATATGGATGAAGCTATAGGTGCTCCAACACCTCTCTACAAAATAAGTATTTACAACCTATGAAAGCACTTTTTTGCCAAAAGTCCTGTTGTAGCGGCTACAACCACCCTCCAAAATTTCGCCCTAGCCTCTTTTGGAGCCTCCTACCAACCTTACGCAACACTTTGTCTTGCTTCATCAAGTACTCAAGCGTCATGTGTTTCGCACAAAGGCAGCCTGTCGATCACAGTTGATCCATTCCCCTCATAGGCTGCTCACCTGGACTTGGTCCAGCGGCAAGCTGAGCAACTTACCCTTGAAAATTGCACATTTTTGGAGGGCAACCAGTCTTCCCTCCAAGAGTTCTGCAATCCTTTCTGACAGCCTGCTGGGCTCCAGGATTGCGCAATCCTGCCAGCCAACCCTCCCAACAGGATTTGAGCAAATTTTCCTAGCAGCAGGCTGTTCAGCACGGGATTTGCACAAATCTGGGGTAGCAATCAGCTGCTCTACCAAGAAATTACGCAAATCTCCTAGGAAGCCAACCCAATTCCCAACCAAAAATCGCATTTTTCTTCAGCAGTCGAGCAGTGTCTTGCATGTGCAGCTGAGTTGATCGGTTCCCTCTAAGATTGAGCAAAACAGACTTGCATGCATGGGTTGTTTCTCCCAAGGTAGCATGCAAAGACATCCCTTGTTTCAGAGGTCTATGTTTAGCAGTTGGAGGTCACATGCAAGGAGCAATTCCAAAACCTCCCACCAAGTGTCGCTTCCCCTATATTCATGGCATGCGCGTCACAACCTCAATGTTATCAAAACTCATCAACCGGATGTTGCAGAGCTTATTCCTCACATCAACCTTGCAGCTCTGACATCCCACATCACATCTAGGAATAGCTGGCACATTCAGCTCAGTTGTTTTGGGGTAAGCCCGCTTCCTATGCCTTGTGCTGCATTTCTGTCGCTTTTTGTGTTTTCACTTGTGGGAGTATTGTTTGCTTGATTTCTTTGAGTGCTTGCTATCGTTTACATATATACTAGCTTGTCCTAGCTCTGTTTCAGTTTTCGTGGCTATCTCACTGTTGTCGCATGCATGAAATTGTTTTGCACAGATGTTCACCCAACCAACGAACTGCCTCACCCACATGCATGTTGATCTATTTGTCGAATCTTTCATTCATGTTTTGCATGCACTGTCAATCATTTTAGCTAACACTTAGTGTCACCATGCATTTACTGTCTTAGTTGCTTTTAGTTGCCCGTCAGTGATTCGGGCCAACCTTGGCCCAGACTCTGCCTTCACCAAGGTTGCATTGCGCAATCTGGGGAAGGAAGGCTCACCTTCCTCTCCAGATTTGTGCATTCCTGCCCAACACTGGCCTCTAGGATTGTTTTGCACATTTTAGGAGGACAGTGGCCGCTTGGCCCAAGAAATTGCGCAGATATGTCCCTAGGCCTGCAGTCCTTCCCAGTTGGAATTGTGCATTGCACAATCCCAACAGTCAACAGCAAAACTGGACTGTGCATTGTGCAGTTCCAGCAATCAGCCAGTCTCCCAGCAGCCCAGACTGTGCCTTGAGCAGTCTTGGCAGTCGGTCTCCCGACCTCCTGGCCGAAATTGCGCAACCTTCATGATACCCAAGTATGTTGCAAGTCAATTCTCATGTTCATTTTGGTTTTCAACTGACAGATTGCTTACTATGAGTGTTGCCATGTCTCCGAGTATCGCAAGTGTTCATCTACCTCTTAGCAGTACAGGTACAATGGTTTCTAGGAGAGTAGAGACGAAGACACCGTTCAAAACACGCTTCGTAGACAAGGACATCAGGCAGCATCATGAACATCAGTTGAAGGCAGCATATCGAATGCAGCAAACGCAACGAATGCAACAAACGCAATGAATGCAAGAGGAAGGTTGTTGACACCACAGAGGCAAAACAAAGTTGCAAGATCAAGCAGATCCACTGATAATGAAGGCAACTTTGGAGACTCGGACTATGAGGTGACGACGCGACATGAACATTGCGCGAATACAGAAAATGGAACAAAGAAGGAGTTGCATGTGCCAAAGCAGCAACTCAAGGAAGAACATGAAGTTGCACAAACAGGGAAATGAGTTGCAGCAAGATCAAGAACAGTGGTGGACGCAACATGCACTCACAGATGAAATTGTGCCTGTACAAGTTAAAAATCCATCCCAACAGCTAACACGGAGCAGAAATGGTGAGCAGTGTTGTTGATCGCATGCATGTCATTGTGCGCACGCATGCAACCCAACCCATTCAGCACACTCACCAAGGTGAAGACAAGAAGCAATTCCAACTAGAGCTAAACATGTACTTCGGCAAGTTGATGTGGATGACCACCAACACACCCTTGAAGATCAACATGGACTTTATGCATCAGTTTGTTGCCGGTTCAACTGTACCCAATAAGACAATGCGCATGTTAGTGGACGAGTTGGATGAAGGGGCCGAACCAATGCACCGGTTGCGACGGAGGCAAGAGTTCGCTTCAGCAAGATGTCACTATGAGGTGCATGCACACCATCATGAATGACCAAGCATGGCATCAACTCACCACCTTCACCATCACAAGCATGTCAAAGAGTTGGTCTCACCACAGCGGACCAAGTGTCAGTGATGTCTTGCAAGGCTTGCTCAAGCCATGTTGTCTCACATGAGTACATGTGCATTGTAATGTTGAGTCATGTCAAGTGTAAGTCAAGTGTCAATAGCGGATGTAACAGTCATAGAGTAGGTGAAGAGTCATGAGGGTAGTTGAATGGTCACAAAGGGGAATGTCAAGGGTAATCCCACCCTTTGTTATAAATAGTCCCTCATAACTCATTGTATGGGCTTTTGGTCAGCCAAGCTTCTACTAAGATAGTCTGGATTGATGACCTCCTGGACCAACTAAAGGGGGCAAAATATTTCAGCAAGATTGATCTGAAGTCAGGATATCACCAGGTACGATCGAACCCTCTGATGTATGGAAGACTGCCTTCAAAGCCAAGGAGGGCCTTTTCGAATGGTTGGTTATGCCTTTCGGATTGACGAATGCTCCTGCAACCTTCATGAGGCTAATGGATGACATCTTGCGGCCATTCACCAACTCATTTGTAGTGGTATACTTGGATGACATTCTGATCTTCAGCCAGAGTTGGGAAGAGCACCTCCACCCCCGACAGGTTCTCCAAACACTGCGGCAACACAGGCTATGTGCCAATTTGGAGAAATGCACTTTTGGCATGACCGAGGTTCAGTATCTGGGATACATCATTGATGAACAGGGGGTGCATGTCGATCCAGCCAAGGTCCAAGTCATTCGGGATTGGCCCTCTCCAACCACTCTAACAGAGCTCCGCAGCTTTCTAGGTCTTCCCAACTTCTACCGCAGGTTTGTGTTGGGG